>JAPYYV010013504.1:0-10183 GCA_030522625.1 Copidosoma aretas
GCGGCCGTACAGTACTCCAGCGGCCGTGCATTTGTCGCTTTACGTCCTACTATGCGGCCGTAAACAACAAACTTTACTGTCGGGGATGACGAAAATATAATTTCTCCATTAATAAAATATATGTTTTTATAGTTAATTGAACGTAGAATACTATGGTTGTATTAAGAAATCATTAAAATTGGGGGGGGGGCATGGTTGAAAATTGATTTAAATTCTTTATAACAATATGAAATTTTATATAAGTTTTTTTGAAACTATTTATTTCTTAAAATTCACTTTTTTATCTTTAAAATGAAAAAAACGAACAGTTTTCTCTAGTTTAAACAAAACCGGAGGTATACATTTATGATAATAAGACTCCAAAGATATATCACGAAAATTTTAAACTTTTAATCCCTTCTATTTGAAAAAAAAATTCCTTGAACATGTATCTTTTTTTTTCGATATAGAACCCGTAAAACATGTTTCAGCCAAATAAAAAATGTATCTGTCAGATTTTGCCTCTATCCGTCCGGTTTGTAGAAAAATTACCGATATGTATAGATAATTTGTTGTTATTTGCCGAAAAATGCACAAAAATGTCGATATTTTACAAACGAATAAGATGTGTACACTGTACTCCAACCAATTTCTGTTACTAGAATATTGATCTTAAATCTTTGGCTTAGTACTGACAACATAACGATTTTCTTACACTTGAATTGTGCGCATGAAACCTATAGTTGTGTGGGAAGACTAGGCTTACCAGCCTTCTGGCTCTCCTCTAATATAACTTCAATGATCCTTTGCCTCGACCCTGCTCGCAATATGAGTGCCCATTCAGAGTTGAGATTGATCACTAAAATTACAAAGTCGTGCTGTGCTATAGTTGCTAAGAAGGTTCTACAATGGATGTGGTCAACAATAACAGTCTTTCATCTAACTCGAACACGTAAGTAAAATTTAATTTGTTGTTACCAAATTAATAATTCTTTATGTATTACCGTAACTTATTGCTATTCCTATCTTAACTTACTAGTTATATTATGTTTTTATGTTGACATTGTCAGTATTTTTCACGTAAACTTTAGCTGCGCCACGTGTCATATTTTTTATGCATTGTATTATGTTTTTAGGCATGCATATGCTCTACTATACCGGCTTACCTCGATTGCAGATTTTAATTTTACGTTCCGGAAATACATCCAAATGCATTTCCCCTTTAGGTATCGCTTTATTTATTTGAAATAAAGAGCGCTCTGGTCCCTGGGTCGAGAAATTTGATAATCAGAAAGTGCACTTTTGTAGGTAAAAACGTAGTAAAAAACACTATATATAGACGCTATGTTGCCATCAGCTGTTTACTGTGCATGTATTTAGCTGCCCCCGTTCCGTTCGTTCTTCAATTCCTTATCACGCAGTAAGTCTATTGTATCGGCGCTGAATCAGAACATTTTGCCAACAAAATTAAAGAATAAATTTAATTGTAAATTAAAATACCAATCAATTAATACTTAAATATAATTTGTAATGTGATTGTTTATTTGAGGTATTTAATATTTTATAACCCTGCGCTAGACCCCCTTGTTAAATAAGTACAAATTATTTTTAACTATTTATCCATCTATTGTTTTATTCTTACCCGTACACCGACTGTAGTTGGTTTTTACGGGCACCCTCGGGCGGAGTGCGGACCCTGAAGAGAGGCTTCAAGGACCTGAGGAGCGGCTTCCAGATGAAACTCTTATTTTTACGTTCAGTTAGATTTCTTGTTAAATGTTCCTTCAAGAGCAAACTCTCATTTTTACGTTTAGTCAGTTTTCTCATTTAAATGTATACTTTGAAGATACATATTACATACTATCAGTATGTACTTAGTATCTAGGCGTACTAAGTTCTCGGTGGCACAATCGATAGCTTACCTGACTGTCCCTCAGGAGACTGCGGTTCAAGGCTGATGTCGGGTAAAATTTTTTCTCTCTTTCTACAAACTTTTCAATGTTAATCTTGATGTCCAAAAAAATGACCTACAAATTTGAAAATTATTTTTTAATGATATCAAAGTTAAAAAAAAACTTTAAAATCAAAAGTCAAAAGTAGCCCTGTAAAGAGCCGATAATAGAGCATGTGACGCTTGATAGAAAACTGTTCTCGTTGAAATTATTGGTGGCTCTTCAAGAGCCGATTAATAAAATTGTCTTACTGCTAATCTATACATCTGCCTGTAAATCTGCCTGACGATGACTTGTATGATGGCGTTGACCGTGACTATGCCCGAAACGATGATGGCGATAATTAGCAGCAGCGGTGGACGGCGCGGCGCTACGCGCGCGGTGGCGGCGACAAAGAGCTGTCAGCTGATTCAACATCAGAGAGGTCAGAAGCAAAATGTCATCGTCAGAGTTACGAACGACGCGCGAGCACGAAAGCGCCCCAGTTATATAACGAGAGCGCTCACCTGGAGAGAGGCTCACGCTGATTGGCTCGGAGCAGCAGACTTCAACAACCCGCCACTGCGCACGCACGTCTACTCCGAACATTGCCCCCACCACGCACGGCTCGGAGTTGCTACTCCATGTTTGATGAGAGCGGGGCTTTTTGGCACACTTGATGCATTTGACTTCGAGGGAGCGCCAGAGCCGGACCAGCAGCAGCATCAGCAGCAGCAGCAGCAGCAGAGTAGCAGTATCAAGCAGCAGTATGCAATAACGACCAATAGCGGTGATGGACGACGGCCCCAAGCAGCAGTAGCAGCAACAGCAGAGCCAGAGCAGCGGCAGTGGACGCCGCACAGTGGTCCAGAAGGCCCGAAAAACGGTCAAAATTCTTGCTTCTCGCAAATTTGCACGCAATCCATCTGATTTTGGGCTTATTTTGTTCCTCAGATGATAGGCTTCAAGGATCCTATTCTCTTCAAGATTGGAAAATTTGCTATATATATGTATATAAGGTGTATATATGGTAAATATCGATAGTTCGACTCCTAAGGATACAGAAAAACGTTGAAAAAATCAATCAATTTACACAAAATTTAGTAAGCTAGGGTTTTTAGAGTCGCTGATTACGAATCTGAAGTCCAATTTGAAAAACTCAAGATGGCGGATCCAATATGGCGGACGAAAATACTGAAAATTAATTAAATTGTACCAAATTTATTATAGAGGGATTTTTGAGGCCGCTGATTACGAATATGAAGTTTAATTTAACAAAGTCAAGATGGCGGATCCAAGATGGTGGACAACGTTTTTGAAAATCAAATAAATTGTACAGAACAAAAATGTTCGATTGATCCAATTTTAAAAGGAATTGAAAATATTACCCTTCCCTTATTTTCTTTTGTATCGTGTGTTGGATACAAAAATTAAAAACTTTGTAAAAAAAACGACAATTTCAATTATTTTATTGCCACTAAAGCTCACTTAGCTGTAAAGGTAAAATTTTTCGGCTCGTTTGGAGTAGTTTGTAGTCCTTTATAGCACTATCTGAATAGTGATTTCCATAGGTTTGACAAAATTACTTCCGAGTATCACAGTTGACGTTGGATGTCCCATAAATGAAAATATATATACATATAAATCTAAAATTTCATCATTTTTGTAAAGTTGGCTGCCATATTGAATCTGCTATTTTGGACTTTTGAATGTCAGACCTCAAACTTGTATTCTGCAATCTAAAATACCTCGGTATTCAACAATCTTCATTAATGTAGCCGTTTCTTCTAATATATGGGTAAAATATGCACTTCTATAAAGCTATACAGTTCACGCAATATATTAAATTCTTTCTCAAAATGGCGACCTTAGGCAACAATTAGCCAGAGACTGCCCTTGCTATCATCTCATTTCCACACCTCCGACTGTATAAGCTTTCGTTCTTTTGCTTCCGTCTTGTAGTTCTCTTTGAGTACATGTTTATCTGCTGTTTTTTTCTTCGTTCTATCAAACATGAAGGGTTTTTCTTCATGCTCGATGTTGGAGGAATACTCCGAGCATCGTTCAAAAGATTCGGCCTCTGTGCCTGAGGCAACCCACCTTGCCTTGGTTCTGTCCTCCCCGTTTTCCGCCTATTTTCTCCTTATTTTTCTCTTTATAACTCCCTCTGACGTTACTTATATCGTTGTCTCTATGTCTGTAATTTCTGCTATTGGGCTGACCGTATCTGTTATTGTTTCCCTAATAATCATGATCTCTTTCAAGGCCCTTCCCGTACCTAGTACGATTATTAACTTGATAATTTATTCCACCATTACCATTATGTCCATAATCCGCCGGCCTGTTTCCATCCTGATTTCCATTCGCGAACTTCCTCCCATTGCTGTTATACCCTGCCGCTATTGAAGGGTACGTTCTCCCTCCCCTCCTGTCTTCCATTCATTCCGGTACAACCTATTGTGAGGTTCCCCACCGTATCAAACGCCCACTATCCATATTGTACCATAATAGGCGGCACTCTTCTAATGGGTGCCCAATCCTGCTGCAGTACATTCACCCTATAGCATCGCCCTCTCTCCTTGTACTTGTGTTTACATTAGGACGAGGTGGCTTTATGCTTGCCATATACTCAAATTTTAGTGCCAAAGTAATAGCCTTGGTAAGTGTTGCCGGTCTGCATTGGGGCACTTTATGGTTATGAGGCGGTTTAAGTCCTTATATGTACTGGGCGGAAGTAAATGCTTTGTATATTTCTTTTCAACTCCCGTCGCAGGGCCTCTGAAATTTCTGGGTCTGCGTCCTGCATCCCCATTGCTCTGTTAAAAAATACTTGTACTCTGTCCTAGTACTGCTCCACCGACTCACCTTTCATCTGCTGTTCCGTTCTTATTTTCGCCATAGCAGTTTCCGCGATTTTAATAGCCCCATATCTTTCCGTAATTTTCTTTAGGTACTCCATATTAGACTCATACTGGGTCATCCTGTCACTTAAGCCGCAGCACGACCTGTTAGCCTGCTGGATAGTGTCGCTATGAAATACAAGTCCCTTTCGTCCACCTGTCTTCCTATTGTCCTAACTACTCTAACAAATGTGGTAAGGCTCAGTAGATCGCCCGTAAATATTGGTATTGTGGGTATTATCCCACTTAAGTCTTTAATTGAATAATATCTTACCCTTCCCCATTCCTCCTGATAATCCGTGCATCTACCCTCGCAAGGTTAGAGTTTCTGCGGCAATCTGTATTTTTTTTGCACTAACTGTTGTCACCCCGTCTAAGGTATGTCTCCCATCCTCGCGCTCTGAGTACCCATGTTGTATTGACGTATTTCTTGACATTTCTCTCCAAGTCTGCTCCCTCCCAAAGCCCATAAGTTCTTGTAGCAGCCTAGCTTCCCCTTTATCCCTATTTTACATTTCCCTTTCACTTTCCTCCCTCTCTACGCCTCACCTCGGCGTCTCCGTGGCCCTCCGTATTACACTATGATGCCCCTCTTTTGACCCACCAGCATCTTCAGCATTTGAATCCCGCCTTTCCCTTTCACTCCCGTAACCACATAGCGGCTCTATGTATGATTCGCTGGCTTTCTCGTCGTCTATTTCCCCTTGCTTTTTATTTCCGCCTTTATCTCTCAGTATGACCGTTTTCATGTTTCGTAAGATCCCTTCCACGAGGTCCCTGGTTTTCTTATTTGATTTTACATCTCTTATCGCATCGGGATCATGGAAAATTTGTAACCACATGTTATCCGTCACTATCTCCGCATTCTCTAACCTTCCATCCTCCGCTGCCGTGACTTACTGGCTCAAAAAATTTTACTTTTACATTTTCGAAATATTTTTATATTTTGTGTTTTAGTACGACCAAGAGAAAAAATTCTTGATTTTTTTTTAAATTAAACTAAATAACCCTGTCCATACACTTTTTAATGCGACTTAAGATGTAATTAACCTTTTACTATCTTTAGTACCTCGAGCTGACCATTGACACGATCAGGATTATCCTTAGCATCCCCGTGCTCGTGCTGACTCCTTGATCAATAAAATACTACGCTCAAAAGATAAATAATATGGTTAAGTTTCGTCTTCTTGCTCTCCCTCGTTCGACCTCGTAGCGATACTGACCTGGATGGCTGCTGAGCCGTTCAAGCTTTCAATCGCTCGTCACGAGCATCCGTCCACTCTTCCCTGTTCACTTCGCGAACAACAAGCCACGTGTGTCCAATGTTCATTGTTCACTTTGACAATAACTGGCCACGTGACTTTCCACTGTTCGTTTCACTCGCGTCAACTCTTTTATTTTCAGCGAACTGCACTGTGAGTGCTTCCCGACGACGAAAGGAAAACGAAATTTTCTATTTTTGTCACACACAAACTCGTGGCTCCACGTCGAGCGCCAAAAGTTAGGGGTCAGATAATCTAAGACTACTGTTATGTAGGATTCGCGGAGCTTGGGGGTGCGGAAGAAATGAGTACACGCAAGTTAACCAACTGGATCATTTATTCGTAGTTGAACGAGAGAGCAGACGTGCGCGATGTGTTCGTTTTGGAGGCCGGGCAGAGAGAGAGTGTCGATTAGTCTCCTTGCTAGTACCTAGGCGGTACAGGACTACGGGTTGGTCTGCTTGTGCGTGCAGGCGCCGAGCTTAGGGCGCGAAGTTACATGCACCTCTAGCTACCGTACGTCACGCAGTTATCAAAGTTATATACTTTACTGATGGGGCAGCGCAACACTTCAAAAATAAATAAAATTTGCGTAATTTATCAAGCCATATGGATGATTGCACCGTCGAGGCGGAATGGCACACCCATGCTACCGCTTACGGAAATAACGCGTGTGATAAGATTAGAACTTCTATAAAATCTAATGCGTGCCGTGCAAGCTTGAGAACAAACTCGAACAATCTATTGACCCCAGAAAGCACATATAATTGGGAAAAATTTTACTTTTATAACATTGAATATATATACGCTACTAAAAATGATTATTAGACTGAGAAAGAAAAGTTAAAGGACCGATTTGATAAAGCAATAATTCCACGTACATTAACTTATCATTGTGTAAAACCTTTAAAATACTCTTATGGTTTCGAATTAAAGAAATTTTCATCATCACACTCGTCTACTTTGTTTCCATCTATGAAAAAGGATGCTAAATGACAAGAAATATCTGATACGAGTCAATCGAATAAAAAAGTAAAGGCTACGAAGAAATTGTAAAGTTCAAAGCTAGTAGCGCAAAAATGAGGAAAACATGTATAGTCTTTTAAGTTGTACTATATTATTCTATTTAAATAGATATATTAATTTGTAATTCAGACAATGAAGGTCAAAATCGAATGGTTTTCTTGTATTTTATACTTTTTCGTTACTCCCCTTCGATCGCAAGTGAGTTATGAGAACAGTATGCCGTCGGTCAGTCGGTGCGGCGGCGCGGGCGGTGCGTGCGCGGCGCTCGCGCTCCGACAGCGGTGCCAGATCACGCCACGTGGTTTTCTTTTACATGACATTCGTTAACATATACTCATTCAACTCTGAAAATTAAAGATGTAGTTGAAAAGTTGCGCTTACAATTAGAGTAAGTTACATAAATAAATGTAAAGAAGAACTTTGGAAAACAGCGACTTAGACTTGCAAATAAATTTTCTCCACGAAAAAAAAATTTTCCTCAAAAACCGACCACACCATCGTAAAAAGCAGGTCAAAATCCATCGACCGATTCGGTTTGATAATTTTTTTAGCTATCAGCCTCTGACTTTGAGCGAGTTGAACAAAGCGCGCTCTAGTAGAAAAATGCACCGTAAGTGCATGCTGGCCCGTTCCGCTTGGACGCACCTATATGCTAATAATATGTGGAATTTTATTTGTTACATATGGATCTGGCCATGCTTGTAAAATCGCCAACAATAGCTTCCTGCCGAGGAAAAGACTAAACGAGTTGGTAGTAGATTGCCACTAATCATACGTAAAATTTGTTACAGATGGATCTCGCAGGGCTCAATAAAACCGTCCACAAGGGCTTCCTGGCGACGAGAAGACTAAACGAGATGGTAGTGGATGACCACTAGATAGTGACTAAGCTGAGGAAGGCAAACACAAAGTTTGGACTAAAAGTCATCGCCGAATTCAAGAAATATTTTTCTCATACAAAGTATTTTTAACTATTTTAGAAAACAAACAGTTGTTTAATGCATCATTGGAAGCAGTAAATAAATTTAATTGTTTGTTGCATATGATGGGTATCATTTGAAATTTTTTTACGCCTCATTTTGTAAAAATAAATAAAAAAATATAAAATAGTTGTCTTTATACATTAACTTTTTATTAAATACTCCTTCATTCCATTTATAAATCAACAAAAATGACATTAATTTCTCTTTTTGAGAAAGAGACAAACAATATTTTACGATACATACAATTAATGATGTTAGTATGTTGTAGGAGGTTGAAACGACCCTTAAATAGGCTAAAATTAACGAAATTTTCTGAAAATTGAAGAAAAACGTCAACTATTCAACTTAGTAAACTGAACGTACATTTGCTCAAATTATGTACAGACTCTATGGATAATAATAATGTAAGGGGGTGAAAACAACCCTTAAAGTAGATAAAATTATAAAATAATAAGTTTAATTTGAAATTGTTTAGTATATTTATAAAGAATATTTTAAAATTTATGGAGAAGATGTTAAGTATAATATACTACATAAAATCGGTAATTTTGGTATGTTGTTGGGGGTTAAAACTACCCTTGAGTGAGCTTAAATAGACAAAACATCTGAAATTTAGTAGGAGAAATTTTATTTGGTTGTCTTAGTAAACTGTACGTATGTGTTGTTAATTTATGTTAAGACTATTTAAAATATAATGACGTACGGGGGTATAAATCATCAACGTTGATGAAATAAAAAAAAATTATTTCCAATTTATATATCTTTCCCATAATTCTGAAGAATCGCTAAACATTAGTAAAGATGATAAAAAGTACTTGATAAGACGAACATTATATGATTTATGTCGTTATGTTGCAGTTTTTAGGGCGTTAAAACTACCCTTTAATAAGCAACAATATTCCAAATTCTATAAAATTGGGGGAAAAAAGATCGTTAGTACATCTAAGTGACCTAAACGTATATATTCAAAAATAATGTACAGACTTTTACAAATTATAATGACGTAACGAGTGATAACAACTTTCAGAGGTTCTAAAATAACCAAATTTCGAATTTAAATTGAATTTTTGTATTTTAAATCACTAAGTATTACTGTTATCTACGGAGAACTCATATAGTATGTTGTTATGCACAGAATATTTATTCAGTACGTCCGCAGATTAAAACTATTGTCATGTGGAATAGCGTAGCCATGTGTCCATGCGCCCCCCTCTTTCGTGGGCCCACCACAGAGTGGCAGTGGGAGAGAGGAGGGAGTTAGCTAGGAAGGAAGGAACGAGGGAGTCTACGGAGGACCAACAAAGCGATAGGTACTCTTGCGGCGCGACTCTCGGATCATTAACTAATAAACGAAGTATATTCAAGTCCTCGTATATTTTATTCCGTGAGCACCCCAAGGTCATCATAACCCACGTAACAGTTTGGTGCCAGCGGTGGGATGGCTATCGCGAATTAAATTGGATAAAATAATAGTATTCATTTTTTTTACGCGCGGTCGTTCGATATTTTTTTTTTACCCGATTTTTTGGGAAACACACATAGTGTCTTGCCAGGAGAAATAAGGACTACAGCAGAGAGAGAGAGAGAGAGAGAGTCATCATCGCAATAAAGCGGCCGTGGACAGAGACGCCGCCCGCCAGGAGATCAGCATCATAAGGAGAAAGGACACCCAGGGGACTATCAACGGAGACCGTACCAGGCCATGATGTACGGAAGCATCTTGGTCATCATAATCTTGGCAGTAAATACCAGGTAATAAGAGCTTGTTCGGGTTAGTGAGATCATAAAAAATTTATCGTCTCAGATTGCGTCACGAATTTCTTTTGGTTGTTTGAAGGTGTGTTACCGAAGTAAATATCACTTGTTGAATAGAAGGGTGGTCATATGGATAATTAATTGGGATAATTCGACGTAAGCAGCTTAGACCCGTAAGGAAAGAAGGCTGAAAAGAAATACTAGAGTAAATCATAGGAAGTTATAGCGCGGAACAGGTTGATCTCGCGCCACAGCGACGGTATACATAATTAGAACCCTTCGAAATTTTTATTAGGCACACAATGGCAAATCACGAGAGGCCACAAAACGACATACTGAGTGACGGG
>JAPYYV010013505.1:0-10266 GCA_030522625.1 Copidosoma aretas
GGGCTAGAAGAGCCCGGTGCCTCGCGTTAAAACAGCTTGGTGTTGTATTGAGCTCTTACGACTCGTATGCTTGTCTTCTCTGAGCCCAATATTTCTCTCTGTGTAGACCCTTTACGCCGCACAGTGGGGCCGATCGCCGAAAAGTTGGCCAAAAGTAAAAGAAAAAATCTTTATGTTGGTTTCTTTTTCTGTTGGGTTGGCTGCAGGAACACCCTATACATCATAAAATACATCAAAAAGTATCCATCTACCTTCACTTGAAGATTAGTCATCGGATATAGTGGTTAGAAAATTATGGTAGTGCAAAAGTAAGTGGAAAAATTGAAAAACAAATCTTATTGCAGTGAAAAAAAATAATCAGACTTCTGGAGGTAAGTGGAATATAATACTATATTAAAAAATAGGGATTTATTTAATTTGAATTATTAGGAAAAAAATTAAATTCATGGTTTTTTACATTGTTAATTAAAAAAAAGAACAGTGAAAAGTAAAAAAGTTCAATGATTCTATAAAATTCTTTCATCAAACCTATTAGACATTGTAGGTCAAAGTATCATCTATGAAAAAAAAATTAATTTCCCCTAGCTGCCCCCATATTTTTAATGCATATTTGAAAAAAAGAGTTTTATTTTAACTAGCTAAGCAACAGCGAAATACGAACAAAACTTTTTTTGCACATTTTCTTGGCCATATAACCATAAAATAATAATTTCATTTTCTTAGATGTGGCGCGAAGTTTCAATATATACACATCCGAGTCACATGTACAGATATACATGGGTTATTCCACAAAAACATAAAAAGCTTTTTTGCGTTTTATAGTTATGTTAATTTTTTACTTTTCCAATAAGACATCTCTAAAACAAATGTACAATTGGAAGAAACATTTTGGCACTAAGTAACTTAATACACTTTTTTTAACAGCTGCTTTATGGAATATTGAAGTTTCTGTGGAATTACCCATGCCCATGCGTATTCAGCTGGTATTCCATGGGTTGGATATAATGGACTAGCGGAAAATTTTAATTTAAATTTACATTTATGTTGTAATATATTACCGTAACATGTAAAACAAATAGTTAATCTTAATTATTTTTCTTAATTTAAATAAATACATCAATACGAATATCAATAAGATTTGCAATATGTACTATTCAATGACAACAAAATTTTTCATAGGTTGTGTCAAACAAATCCGGTGGCTTCTCGAAAAAATAAATTTTTTATGTTGTAAAAGATCATTTTTCCAGAGATATGTCTAATGTGTATTCGAAGATAGAAGAACTAATGGCCTACAAACTGCAGTCTTAATATATTCTTTCTGATTCTGTTAAGCAAATAGTGAGGAAACTATTATTCGATTTGAAAGAAAAATGGCAGAAAAGTAATAGAACAGAATCAAGATCCCTTAAAAATTAATGGCGATTGGCTACAAGTATTTGTCCCTTTGATGCATGATGAAGAAAAAACAAGTTCTGCATGTAAAAAAGGTAGGCCTACTGTCGATTTTAAAAGTAATGCTGAGAGAAGCAAGCACCGAAAAACTGAAAATTTGCGTTCGCTAACAAGTACTGAAAAATTAACTTATGCGACGCAAATGAAACTCAGATCAGAAGGGAAACAAGATGCTGCAGCGCTATAGAGATTTTAGAATAAAGCACGCGACGAGCCTGGCTGCCTGGTCCGACGAGTGAGAGAGAACGCTGCAAAAAAACCCCCCTTCATCCAATCGGAATTCGTCAAAAGAGGCTTCCCGCAGCGTTCTATCTCACTCTCCCAGGCTCCTTTTGGACCACTGTGAAGTACACGATTAAATAAGCATCGCGTGCTCTATTCTAATAACTCTATGTGCCGCGCTATTAAAAGAGGTAGTTTATAAGCAAAAATTTGATGAGAATCCGGACCAAACAGACGAGAGTATTTTTTTTACTTCATTTGTGCCACTACAACTTACATATACAAATAATGCAACGGGAGAAAGTACCATTGTTTGGAAAAATCCAAGACCTACGTCCCCAAGATTTTGCAGACCAATTAAAATTCAGTTCATGCGCGAGACTACAGAAGTAATTTTGGAAGAAACCAACCAAGTAAAAAAAGAAATTGATTCACTTGTCCCTTTTGAAATTAATTTAAAAAGAAATGACACAGTAGTAAATTATCCATTAGCATTGACTATGATTGATGGCAAAATATGCAACTCTCTAACATGTACTTCATCAGCCCAACGTTGTTCTTTATGTGGCATAACATCAAAAGATACTAACAATGTAGATAATATTTTGTGTAAGTAAGTCAATGGAAAAAATTTAGAATTTGGAAGTTCCTCTCTCCATGCTTGGATTAGAATGTTCAAATGTTGCTTACATTTATCTTATAAATTAGAAATATGAAAATGGCAAGCTCGTTCTGATGCTGATAAAAAGTTTGTGCAAGGAAAAAAAGAAAGCATTCAAAAGGCTTTCAAAACAGAATTGGGCCTTATAGTCGACAGACCAAAACAAGGGTAGGGAAGTACCAATGATGGTAATACTGCTCGTCGCTTCTTTGAAAATTACAAGGTTTCTGCAAGAATATCTGGTGCTGACCAAGCTATCATTTACAAGTTTTACGTCATTTTACAAACCTTATCATCTGGACATAACTTAAATATTGAACAGTTCGAGAAATACTGTTTAAAAATGGCAAGAGAATTCGTTCATCTTTGTGAGAGGTATTACATGCCAACTACAGTCCACAAAATTTTAATATATGGTTCGAGCATCATATCTCACGACCTTCTACGAATAGCAAAAATGTCTGGAGATGCTCAAGAGTTACGCAATCAATTCTTTAAAAAATTCCGTGAAAACTTTTCTCGCAAGTCCTCACGAGCAAAGACTATGCAAGACATCTTCAACAGATTTTTAGTTTCTTCGGATCCATTTGTTTCATGTTGTCGTAAATTGCCTGCAAAGCCTGTAAAATCTTTATCAGAAGATGTTGAACATCTGTTATTACAGCCATCCATTACTATGCAAGATAAAAGGGCATTACATGAGGATTTATCGACGACTGAAGATGTTACAACAGATACAACTGAAAATTCCACGGATGATGAAACAAATTTTTTTTTATAATAAGATATTAAATAGAATTATAAATGAATAAACAAAAAAAAGCATTACTTCTCATCTGCCAAATGTATTATTTATTTAAGATAGGATCTTTAATTCGTAATCAGCGGCCCCAAGAACCTTGAAAATGATATGTCACTCGATCGGATTATGAAACACGGGGTATTTTATGCAAGTGGGTGGTCATTAGGGGATAAAGGGGGTACTTTCTGTAAGAACGACATCAATTTCGTAATCAGCGACCCTAAAAACCCTGAAAGTGATATGTCACTCGATTGCATCATGAAACAAGGGGTATTTTATGCGAGGGGGTGGTAAGGAGATAAAGTTAGTACATTTCTGTCAGTCAGACATCAAATTCGTAATCAGCGACCCCAAAAACCTTGAAAATGATATGTCAATCGATTGCATTATGAAACAAGGGGTATTTAACCCGGGTGGGTGGTCATTAGGGGAGGAAGAGGGTACATTTCTGTAAGTCAGACATCAAATTCGTAATCAGCGACCCCAAAAACCTTGAAAGTGATATGTCACTCGATTGCATTATGAAACAAGGGGTATTTTATGTAAGGGGGTGGTCATTAGGGGATCAAGGGGGTAAATTTCTGTAAGTATGACCTCAAATTCGTAATCAGCGACCCCGAAAACCTCTGAATACAGAATCACAGATAAATTACTACATTTTTTTATTTTTGGCCAGCTTTTTGGCGATCGGCCCCACTGTGCGCCGTTTTCTTTTTTTCATTTAATTTATTACTATCATGCGTTCAAATAACTTCATTTTTGGTACATCCCTTTCGATGCGCACTTGAGGTTTGCAACAGTGTATTATATTTTTTTAACTCATTCCCAGTTATGCGAGATGTATCAGTAAATTTTTCACATAAGGTGCCCCATTAAGCCAACGCTCATAGGGTATTTTAAGTCGTACATCCTGATTTCATGGTTGTTAAAATTTATAGATGAACTTCCAAACTTATACATTTAATGTTCTCCTCGAAGACCATACGCTAAACATAATAAATCGTTCTGATTTTTATCAACTTTTTGTAAGTATAAGCTGTTAGACGTATTTATAGTACCATCATCAGTTTAATTTTGGTTGGTAACATTCATTTCATTATCATATTTGTCATAATCATTTTTATTATCATCCCATTGTCTGACAGCAGACTTAAACATCGCTTCATCATCGCTGTTTTTTTTCAATTTGTTTGATGAGTAGCAGCTTCGTATTTGGTTTATCAAAATAATTATGAGTCACAAATTAGTTCATTTTTTTTTTTCCTTTCTTTGACTCAGTAATTATTCCCTTGATAGATTTGTGATAGGTGCAACAGTTTCACTGAAATCTTCTTTAACCCTTTTTTTCTGAATTTTATTAATGTATACTTCTTTTTCACAGCTTCCCTTGCCCATACCAGTTGGTAAAGTACGTCTTTTTCTCACTCATACATGCTGATACTTCAACGTCTTAGAGTAGACTGATTAGTTTGCGCTGTACACCTCTATGTTTATAGCAAAATGATTAGAACCTTTACGTTATCGACCGCTATTTATCTATCTGTCCTTGTCGATGACAACGAACCCACATTTATCATCATTTTAACAGATAGAGCATAGTTCTTTAAACTAAGTATAGGACATATCAGAGTTCACGTATTAGTCATATACGTGTTTTATACTGACCTCATCTTGACGAAATAGAGCTAAAAGATCAACGTAGTCTCTCGCAAGGTGTTTCGGTAAGGTAAATGTCCCCATGGCTGATCGCTTAAGTAAATTACAGGATGAATACCAAATATAATCCTTCTGATTTTAAATTCTTTTTCGATATTTACCATTATTGTGGTTATATGTATTATCTAAACAATCATAATCCGCAAGGAAAGTTCAAATTTATGAGTCATACCTATTTGATATCAAGTATTATTGCTATTTTTACGCGGAAAACTAACTGATAAACGATTGTTTTTCTAAATAACGCTGTCACTCTAACTTCAGTTGTACGTTCATCTTTTGGGTGTTTTGATACGAGCTTGACCCAGCACATGAACGCAACCAATTTTAATTTAAATGTTAGAAATATTCATAAAATTATATCTTTAGATAATTTTGGAACTCCCTAAGATTCAAACAATACTTTTACTTTGTCCAAAAGTGTAATAGTTTTAATTTTATAGTCCCAACAAGTAGTGCACGCACGCTAAGAACAACGCTCAAGCGAGTCAGAGATAACGGTCCGAGTGTCGAGCAAGCACATTTAAAATGAGATTTCGACCAACAACAACTACTGTGTTGACAGAAAAAATGAGAGACACATTCTTTAATGCCTAAAAAATATAAATAAAATCGAGTGTGTACGGTGTACTCGATATGTATGATAAAATAGGAAATAATACTCTGAGGGTTCAGCCATTGGGCACGTTCAGTCATTGGGATATTTACCTTACTTGTGCGTATGACTGACACTCATAGAAGCAGTCCATTTTTCTATCTCGTCCCATACAGTAGAAAGCTATAACATCATCCTATTTTTGACATGCTGTATCATCGAGAATTTTAATAGAATTTTGTAGAGCGTCGTCTGGACATACTACTGATTCATGTTTACTAAAACTAAAGTACTGCACGTTATCTATTGAGATGGCGACTGATTATTTTCAACCGAGATGAGGGCACCAGGGAGGAGAGACTCCAGCCTATCAGAGCGCTAAAAATATCGATACCTATTGGTACACATCAATGTAAACAGGAGGCTCTCCTCCCTGGTGCCATCTGAGCTGAGCTTGCTAGGTCGCCATCCCCATTGGTTCCAATAGCTCTCTTGAAAACTTATATTTTGGTTAGTGTATTGACTTTGGGTATAGATAGATGTTTCCAAACCTTAACTTATTAGGATGTATAATTAGCGCTGATAAACTATTCGCAATTAAACGAACCGCAGAAAACAGCACGAATACTGCCAGGCAGTAATTCACCCTGCCGATTAGACCGCTTTCCCTGTTTACAACAGCATCAAAGTTTGAAACTTGCAAATTTATGGATTACTCTTTGAATTGGCTCGATTATGACTGACGTATAGATTATGAGTACAGTATTTTTACATTCTAATTTCAGTGCATGCGCATTTTTTAAGTAGTTGGAATAAGAAATTCACCTTTCTATATAAGAGTATACTTTAATTTATACCTTTACATATTTTACATGATAATTTCTGTTGAAGTAGCATGGAAATGCTACGCTGGAAAGTAGGAGAACTACGGATCGTGCAGTTGCGACACTCTTATATACGTGCTGTTTGCTTTGCTGAAATTTCAGAATCATCTAATCATTTATTTAGGCGAGTAGTTACTTGATATACAACAGATAAGCCATTTGAAACTTTAAGTTTCATATGGCAAAAACCTGGTTTGAAGAGTTTCGTTTTTATTGAATACGAGCGATCGAGGGGTTGTGCACCAAAAACTCTTATCAAAGGAGAGAGAAGATATTATGAGAGAACCAAAAGAGTATCAAGAAGAATGGAGAGAGTTTAATGTAGAAGTAAAACTAAAAGCAGGAATGAAAACGTGTAAGTATGTAGGAGTATATAAGAGAGCTTATGAGAACAAGTAGGAGAACTTGGGAGTAGCAAAAAGAAGTTTCAAGCAGAACGGAAGCAGAGTAAGCGCTCGAGTAAACAATATCAAGTGGTGGGAGTAGGCAGGCACTGTAGCTCGTCACCCGCCTTTTACGCTCTGTTCATGACATAGAGATATAAGAATAGAGTAAACAAGTATTATCCCCAATAAAAAATGTCTTCGGCTAGCCGAAAGGTACCCTACGGGCCGTATGCTGTAAGCCGACAGCAGCCCGTGTACGGCATGAGCACAGGCACGCCTTCGGGCCACCTTCGGCAGCCGAAAGGTTCTCTTGCTAAAGCCTGCCCGACGACGGCCTGAATTCTCTGAAGGGTCAGTAGCCTAAGACTTTCCGTAGACGGCCCGTATACCTCTGGTATAGATATATATAATATGTATGCATATGTAAATAGATACGCACATACACACATACATATACTACATATTTGTGTAGTGTGTTATTTCAATCGGCTTGTTTCAATAAATACACAAAGATATAAAGGTTCATACCCTTGGAAATCGTATTTCTGATGATTAAATTTTATTTTTTACTATGCATCTAAATTTTTACGGTAAAAGTAGCGTTTTTGGCTGTCATCTTCCATTTTAATTAAAGTAGGTGCTAATAAAACAATAAGAGGAATTAACACATTATTACTAAACAAATCAGTGTTACATACGTATTTATATAAATCAGAGCGTGCGGTGGCTCAGGCGGCTAGGCTGTGGGTCGGCACGCGGGAGACCGCAGTTCGATTTCCGGCCAGCGCGACTTTTTCGAGCAAGCACCTCTGGGAATTTTCACATGTGCATATATTCCCCGCAATGCTCCTCGTTAAAGAGTGGGCGATCTTGTCGCAGCAAAACTGCCTATTTATCCCCTAACCCCCTCTCTGTTATGGGGAGGCCGTTCATCCCTCATCCCTTCCCTTTCCCACCTGTTCAGTGCCCAGAGTAGTGCCCTTACATCGGAGCCGAACGTATAGCAGAATAATATAAAAAAATTAATTTATACAACTGCAATTATATATATGTATATACTAGCGGGGCTTCGCCCCCTGCGCGCTCCGCGCGTCAACCCCCTAATCAGAAAAAAACAAAAAGACTTTATTTATTTAATCTTTCTAGTATATACATATATATTTTTTATTTTATTATTATTATTAATTTTTCTTACAACTTTATTTATTTTTTAATTATTATCTTCTTAGTTTATATATATATATATATTTTTTAAATTTGTAATTTTTTTTTATATTATCATTATTATTAATTTTTCTTACAACTTTATTATTTTTTAAGTATTATCTTGTAAATGAAGACATATTTTTCCTCAGTATTGACAAATGGTTTTGATTTTTTTTTTAAATCCTAAAAATTTTATGGTCTTATTTATTAACTCTGATCCCCTGGTATTGACATTCTTTGCTAGAGATTTTTAAAAATACATATAGATTTCTGTTATTTTTTTTTTGTTAAACTATGGTATCGGATTAATTAAATCATATTTTTTTTTCTATATGCTGCTGTTATTATATGGGTAGTAACATATAAATACATGAATTGTCTTCGGTTAAGTTTACCATTTTGCAGGCTAAAACTTGCCCACCTTTTAACGCCTGGCTTCCGCCTAAAGTATCCAGTTAGCCAACCAAGCTGGGTCCAAGTTTTGTCGTCCAGTCAGTGCTTTTTATGAAGCTATTTATATTTGACATTGCTATTATGAACGTTCACAATTAAAAGTTGTGCGACAGTTGATAAAGACAGGTTTAGGCACTGAGGATGACTTTAAGGTGACAAATAGATATTTACGAGTTACAACAGTCAAGTTGATGTATTTATTAATTACCTAAAAGTCATCCTTACTATGTTACGAATAGCGTTTATGCTCATATAAACTTTTTCTGATATATTCCAGGTCCTTTTGCACAACGTTTCATTAAAAAATTTTTCAAATTCTTTTTTTCATAAATTTATCTTTAGGTCCTTCTGCACAACCTTGCGTTAAAAAATTTTTCAATCTTTATTTTCTGTACAATAAATTTATCTCTAAAATTTATTAATTTTCAATAAACTATATTTTATACTTATTTCAACCAACAAAAACCATTTCTTGAAATTATTAAACTTTTTTTTACATTTCTTGCTGTTACCTAATGCCTACCTACATAATTATTGTGACCAAATTTTTTTATTTGGTCATAAAGATGTCTTAAAATGAGTATTACAACCTTCAAATTCATTTACAAGATATTCTTCAAAAACTTAAAAAAATATTGTTGCTTGGATGTCGTAAACTTCATGAAAGTCAAAATTTTCTTACAGTATAATAGATTTTTTCTTACACTTATAAAACTAACCCTTTTAACATTGATTTTTCTACCTACTCATCCTTGCACGTTATGGTGACAAATATATATAATACATGTATATATATATTTATATGTATATTAAATACAATAATCAAGAAGATGTATTTACTTCTTATCTAAAAGTTATCCCCAGTTTTAAATAGTCTCTATGCTTAGTCTGCGGTCCCATGGAGTGCGTATTATGGTACAGTCAGTATCCCAGTAAACTAGTAGCGCTGCTCACACTATTTGGTATCGCTGCTGCTCAAAAAGGGAAAGCAGCTCACTCAAGTTGCGAGAGCACTGCTAATCCACAGTATGGTATATCAGACGTCTTAGTTGGCACTCAAGCAGTGCCAAAGTTCTCTCAGTGTGGGTGGGTGTCCGTTTTGAGAACGCTGTTCTCTTATGACCTTAAATGGTTATGCGTTAAGGTCTATTTTCATACACACTAGAATCCAGCGCCTAGCGCGTAGCGTATTGGTCACTTAACATATTGAGCGTACAAAATAAACAGTGTTTAGTTTACACGCCTAACCGAAATCTTGGCTTTTCTGGGTAGGTTCCGAAACTTAACCTCGGTTACTTACCGGTAGCTTACACGTGACATAAGATTTATTTAAGACTTATTTAATTCCCCGATAAGTAACTCAGTTGACTTTCAAAACAAACCCTCTACCTACCCATCTCTGCACGTTAAGGAGACAAAGAGATATATACCAGTTACAATAATCAATTAGATGTCGTATTAAACCTTTAATGTCATTTACAAGATATTCTTTAAAAACTTGAGAAAATATTTTTGCTCGTCTGTCTTAAACTTCATGAAAGTCAAAATTTTCTACTAGTATATAAGATTTTTCTTACACTTATAAAACTAACCTTTTCAACTTTGATTTTTCTACCTACTCATCCCTGAACGTTAAATAGATATGTATCAATTACAATAATTAAGTATATGCATTTATATATTATCTTGAAGTTATCCCCAATTTTGAACAGTCTCTATGCTTATGATACGATCCCATGGAGCGCGTAACGTGTAAGCATAACCACTTGAGCCCGTTAGAGTGAGAGATAGTTCAATATGCGATCCTATCACTCCCTCTCACAGCGTTCTCAAAACGGACACCCACCCAGTTGTAACTGTATGCTAAAGTACTATATATAGATATA
>JAPYYV010013506.1:0-18868 GCA_030522625.1 Copidosoma aretas
ATATATATGTATATATATGCAAATAAACAATCTCGGATGCGTTTCATTGTTTTCACAACGCGGGAAATAGTCATTAGGGAAATTATTATTAGGGAATTCTATATTAGGGAAAATGGTCATTAGGGAAAAAAATATTAGGGAAATTGGATTAGGGAATGTAGTATTAGGGGAAATGGCCATTAGGGAAAATGACCGTTAGGGAAATGGTATTAGGGAAAATGACCGGTAACGAGCATTGGTGCTTACGGCTAAGTTGGCACGTTTCTCCTCTGGGTAAGTAGGGAACAGAGCTTCAACGACTTCCTGTATAAACGCTGGCTCCATCGACCCTACCGACCCTGAGCTAGTCAGTATTTTCATGACTATCATGTAGCTCATACCCCTGGCGTCCCTATCGACTCTTGATTGAGACGCGCTACATTCCACCCAGTGCACCGTTCACGGTGCGCTTTACGCGATACCGCACCACTCAACTCATCTAGTTCAAATGCAATGAACTGATGGTCGCTCGCTGAGTAGTACTTCAAAATCCTCCGGGCGGACACCCGCGCTGCCATGCCTGGCGTTGCGAGCGTCACGTTGATAATCGAGCCCTTGGTTCCAATTCGTCTGAGCATCGCTGTATTACCAGAGTTTAACACGGCGAGGTCGAGGCTTGCAGCTATCTTTAACATCGCCCGCCCTCTGTAATCCGTTTGCGTCTCACCCCAAGTGGTGGCCTTGGAGTGGAGATCGCCAGCGAGAACCACGTCGCCCACCCCCACAAACACCTGAACAGTATCCTTGAGTGCAGCGAGCTGCCCCCGAAAGACCCTAATTGGTAAGTTGAGGGAGATGTAACAACTTACGTAGGTGACGTGACTACTCCTGATCCACACGAAATTACTCTCGGCTCCGGAATCAGACATCAAGAACTTGTCTCTGTCTGCGTGCTGGGAACTGCGTGCCGTACTGCTCACTTATGATGAGCAGATACGCACCCTCGTCCTGGGATATCTGGCATAGCATCTTCTGCCAGAGCTAGGACGTCTCCAGGTTATCCTGCAGGATCAACGTCATTTCTACTTACGTGCCCCTTCAGCTGCCTGTGAAGCCCTGTATCCTAGCGATCTAGCGGGGTGGCAGATGTCCGGCCTCAGGTTCATGTCCTGGCACAAGTAGCACTTCACTTATTTTTGGAAGTCGCTACTGGCCGTGAGACCTGCCTGTCCACACCTCTAACAGGCCCCGGATCGGTCAATCCTGTGACATTTGTTTGCAACGTGAGCAAAGCCCACGCATCTGAAGCAGTGCTGCCGGACCGTGCGGTAGTGCCGCTCATAGTAGAGTATGACAGAGTAGAGACTCGTGGCTATTGGCCGGAGCCTCTATAGTACAGCTCGTAAGAGTCTCCCAAACCAAACCCCTCTACTCAAGCTCCTTCCACAACCTACAGGTATATATAACCCAAGCCCGTAGGCACAACTTATGTACTACATCTGTACTAAAGTAACCAGTTGCTGTGATGGCCGAGTGGACTAGCGGCTCTCGCCCTTTGCTAAGCAAACTTTCGAATCTTAGCTACGGCAAATTTTTTTTTTATTATTTTTTTTTCTACACACTTTTTGATCATGATTGTCTATGTACATTTTTAATTTATTTCTGACTATTTTTGTTGTGGGTAAGATATGATCTGAAGTAAGTTCACAGATGCCTTGTTAAATTCTTACAAATGTAATATATATGGGAATTAAACTTTAACAGTATATTTGATTGTTAAATAACTCGTTGAATAGATAAAATGTGTGCTTAAAATTAATGTTGCCTTAATATTTATTTTTGTTATTCAGTGTCAAGACTAATTAAACTCGAAAAATATCATTGAATTACTTATTCACGTTGTTACTGTCTCTGCTTCAATCTAAGAGATAATTTCATCTTAGTTGAAAGAAACTACACTAGCAACAAAATTTATAAATTGCAACAAATAATTAAAACATTGGGAGTTTGCCAATGCATATATCTTAATCTTATGATTTTGTGATACATAAAGTCTGTTTTTTACTCTTGATTTTTAGACGCATAAAATTTACCAATTTTTACTTATTTATTTAATAAATAAAATTGTCATGGAAGCCTTGGATATTTATAAGCGTCCAAAGGTGATACAATTCAATAACCAAAGTTTTTAAAAGCAATACAAGTATTAACCATCTAATGGTACGGTGTCGGAAAAATTAGTCAAAGAAATTTACTCTTTTTAGTATTATTTATATTTTTATGGATTGTATCAAAAGACAAACACAATTGTCAGGGATCAATTTTAATTGATTTCTGAAAAAATTTAGCACAAGATTTAAATGATTTTTAAGCATGAAACACCGAATGAGAAAAAAATGGAAGAGGGATCAAGCGTAAAAGACTTTGTATGCGTTATTACTATTTCATATTTTTCTTAATTACTGCCTAAGATGATTAATAATGACCTTTTTATAAGATGGCATTCTATTTCACAAATATTAAGCTTTAATTTCGTTTTTGCTTACTATTTTTATATTATTTTCAAAGCAGATATTTCATAAATTAGGGAGTGTAATTTATTAGTGATCGAGTGTATTTAATAGAGATTTACTAGACCTACCGAATCATGGATGTTTTTCAAAAGTTTTGTAAAAGAAGAGTGAATACTGATCGCGCAAGGTAGCATGATGCGTTTGCATTGGCATTTTGGTTAATTAATTTTATTAGTTTTCTGTTGATAAAAGCAGTTAGGACAAATTTTGTAGCTTCTGTGGCAAACAGATAACTGATTTTCAGAATCCATTCTTAAATGACAGTCAATTGTTTACATTTAGAATATTTTATCTCTACTGATCGTACGGATTTAATCGCATAAGATACTTGTTCTTTGAGTAGTCTGTCAAAAATTTCTGACGTCATTAAAGAATGACTATCGCTACGGACCACCAGAAACCTATCATAACTAATACAAAAGTACTGTGTTTAATCATTAATATCTTTTGAATAACTATGTTAAGCTGTTTTTTTGACGTTATTTGAAAGCTTGAAACTTAATCAATAAAAGTTCATATTCAAAAATCATTTAAATTTTGTGCTGAGCTTTTTCAGAAATCAATTAAAATTGATCCCTGACAATTGTTTATGTCTTTTAATACAATATATAAGAATATAAATAATTCTAAATAAAGTAAATTTATTTGACTAATTTTTCCAAGACCGTACCATTTTATGGTTAATACTTGTATTGCTTTTCAAACCTTTATTTATTGAATTGTATCACCTTTGGACGCTTATAAATATCCGAGACTTCTATAACCATTTCATTTATGAAATAACTAAGTAAAAATTTATAAATTTCATGCATCTAAAAATCAAGAATAAAAAACAGACTTTATGTATCACGAAATCACAAGATGAAGATATATGCATTGTCAAACTTCCAATGTTTTCATTATTCGTTGATATTTATAAATTATGTTGTTAGTGTAGTTTCTTTTAACTAAGATGAAATCATCTCTCAGATTGAAGCAGAGACAGTAACATCGTAAATAAGTAATTCAATTATATTTTTTGAGTTCAATTAGTCTTGATACTGTATAACAAACATAAATAAATATTAAGGCAACATTAATTTTGAGCACACATATAATTTATTTAACGACTTATTTAACAATAAAACATACTGTTTAAGTTGGTTTCCATGTATATTACATTTGTAAGAATTTAACAAGGAATCTGTGAACTTACTTGAGATCATATCTTACCCACAGCGAAAATAATCAGAAATAAATTGAAAATATAAATCAACTACCATAATTAAAAAGTGTTTAGAAGAAAAGAAATAAAAAAAAAATTTGCCCAAGCTAAGATTCGAAGGTTTGCCTAGAAAAAGTGTTAGAGCCGCTAGTCTACTCGGCCATCGCAGCAACTGGTTACTATAGTACAGATGTAGTACATAAGTTGTGCCTACGGGCTTGGGTTATATATACCTGTAGGTCGTGGAAGGAGCTAGAGTAGAAGGGTTTGGTTTGGGAGACTCTTACGAGCTGTACAATGGAGGCTGCGGCCAATAGCCACGAGCCTCTACACTGCCATATTCTACTATGAGCGAAACTACCGTACGGTCTGGCAGCACTAATCTGAACCAGCGTTTAGCATTTTCTTTGGGACGAAGAATTGTGCAGTTTACCCATTCCAGCCGTAAGTGGTCCAGTTTGTTCAGCACAGCAGCAGCTGATGCGGGTGCCTCCACGTAGGCAACCCGGTTACCTCTAATGCTGCCGGACGAGAGTCTCACGACAACGCCGGGGGCTTATCTTTTGGCGATTCAGCCCTCAACCGCCGCCACGACCTTCTCCTTCGTGACTGTTTGGTCCACATCCTGGATTTCCTAGCACAGTCGTAAGATGAGCGTCCAGACACCTTTAGCGTCCGCAACAGCGTAGTATTATTAGTAGTAGTAGTGGTAGTAGTAGTAGTAGTAGTAGTAGTAGTAGTAGTAGTAGTAGTAGTAGTAGTAGTAGTAGTAGTAGTAGTAGTAGTAGTAGTAGGTAGTAGTAGTAGTAGCAGTAGTAGCAGTAGTAGTAGTAGTAGCAGTAGTAGTAGTAGCAGTAGTAGCAGTAGTAGTAGCAGTAGTAGTAGCAGTAGTAGTAGCACTAGCAGCAGCAGCAGCAGCAGCAGCAGAACAGAGATGGAAAGATTTACAAAAGAATCGACTCTCGATTCCTATTTAGATTCTGAAGATTTCGATTCTTAGAATCGATTACCCTACAGTAAAAATCGATTTTTCCGATACCAATCGATTCTTGAGATTAGAGTTAACACATGCTTGTAATTTACAATTTATTGAGTTATAATTTAAGTATTAATATAGTCACAGCTCACTTTTCGTTTTAAAGCTTTAATAGTTAACGATGACAAAAGAAATGATCAAAATAAATCTATAAGTACAATTGTAATGGTAGAATGTAGAAAAATTACGTAAAAAAAAAATTATGGTTACGACTAGAAATTATGTCAGCATGTAAAGTGCTTGTGTCGGTAATGGCGCTAGTCAATAGTATTTAGTTCAACAATGAACCTACCTGCACTACATGTAATTCTTTACCACACTTCTGACACCTAACCCACAATTCGTTAATAACTTTTTTTAAATGAATACACTCTTCACTAGACACCATTTCGTTTATAATTTAGAATAAAAGTACAATTACACGTATCCAAATAAAATTTTCTTCATTATTCGTATGACTAGCATCGACTTCTAAACTTGAAAAACAAAAATTTTAAACTAAGGAAGCGAACTGGAGGGAGCATGCTTATCACTTATCAGCATCAGCTTTGTGATTATATTTACATTTACGTTCATAATGGTAAAGATTATCTGCATGAATTGAAATTACAATGAATCACGATCCTAAAGTTTGTGCTTCAATTCGACTATGTTCAGACAAGTATTTTTATCATTGTAGCCTTAAATTATTTTGCGGTTGTATGTATATGATTGTATAATTAGAACAAAATTAGTTGAAAAAAGTTATCGTAAGAATCGATTCTCGAGTAGAGTCGGAATTAACTTTACCATCCCTCTGCAGCAGCAGCAGCAGCAGTAGCAGCAGTAGTAGTAGTAGTAGTGGTAGTAGTAGTAGTAGTAGTAGTAGTAGTAGTAGTAGTAGTAGTAGTAGTAGTAGTAGTAGTAGTAGCAGCAGCAGCAGCAGCAGCAGCAGCAGCAGCATAGTAGTGGTGGTAGGAGTAGTGGTAGTGGTAGCGGTAGCGGTCGTAGTAACAACAGCTGTAGTGGTAACGGTAGTATTATGTATATTCACATAGGCACACGCACTTATAGATTCTCCTGCCGTTCGTAGAGTAGAGCAGACACGATAGTAGATTTATTTTGCTGACCCTCTTCTTCTGTGTTCGCTGTCTCTCTTGTACTTTTCTGCCTGCTTTGTCCTCGCGGGAGAGTTGCCTGTGTGCATGGCCTGAAATATACAACCAGGCTTTTTCTTATCGAACGATTACATAGCGAAAGGTTATATGTGCATAGCGCATTTTTAATTTCTTTTAGTTTGGTTTCCTAGGAAGTTTGCCATAAAGAACTATGTTCTGAAAATAAAAATAAAATGTTTTCCTTTACTAATACATGCACAAATTTAATAAGATCATAACGTTTTTATGTAATACAAAAAAAAAAAATGATGGTAATTGAAACTATTAATAAACAAAAATAAGCTTGTTTCATGCAACATTACATCCAGTAAATGTAAAAATTCTACAAGTTCTACTACAAAGATATGAACAGATCGCTTTTTTAACAAGCGATAAATTTATGCAAAACGCTAGGCTTTTGCATGTAAGGCTCGACTGCTAACGATTTTTTAGCCAGTTTAAATCGATTTTAGTCATTTAAAGCACTATATTAATACTTTAGATATAAACTTGATGCACAAAAAAGTGAATTTTTTTGAGTTATACAACTTTTGTGTTTAACATTTTGACCTAAACTGTCAAACAGAAAAATTAGGTAACATAAAACGATTATTTGGACAATATAAAACAATTTTCGTTGTTTAAAGCGTCAGGATGAAATTGTAGAGTATAACGTATGAAACAAAAAAGTTGTATTTTTTAACGATCTACAACTTTTGTGTTTAACACTTTGTTGTAAAATGTCAAGTATTTCATGTTATGGGCGAAAAATCGTTTTTGAAGTTATCTTTAGTTACTTTTGCGACCTAGGGCATATAATTGATTTCCAAGAGAAAAGTGTACTACAGACAATGGTTGTATTTCATTGATATCTACAACTTTTTCTTAGAATATTCTAGCTTAAAATGTTAATTTGCAAAGTTACAACGAAAAAAAAGATTTTATTCCCCCCGAAGATCTAAAAAATGCTGGGAATTTTTTTCCCTCTAATGAAACTTCTTCGATTTTAAACTATCACATTCTATGGTAGAGACGAAGATATAAACTAATTTTGAGATCAATCAGATGAAAATTACTCGAGTTAGTCTGGAAACTTAATTACGTACACACAGGGTTGATTACAGACACATAGGACCACTTCAGATCATACTCATATTAGGATCAAAATTTGTTTTATGTACCAAATAGTCATTTTATAGATGGTTACACTTTTTGCTCTAGTGAAAATATAAGGCACTTCTGTGAAGCAGTCGTGCCTAAAAATATAAAATATTAGGTTATAAAGTTGAACAAAACCATTTAATTAAAGAAAATAAATTGATGATAATTAAAATAATTGAAAAAAATTTACCGCTAAAGCTCCTGTAAAAACAAATGTTTAATTCAGAACAGTTATCAGCGATTTCTTAAGGACAAATTTTAATTCTCAATAAATAATCGTTCTTACACAATTGAACAAAGTGGTAATGTAACTGTTGCACTCAACCACAGTGCTACTGGACATATATTCAAACAACCATTTTTATAATAGATAATATTTCAGCTTTGAAAATTTAAAACCATCATAATTGTTAGTATAATTATAAGCGTCCTCTCAATTTTTATTTTATTGGCCTCATATCACATATAATCCAAGTCCCGTATTGCTTTACAAGAAACTTGTAATAATCGAGAAGGCATTCATCCGAATCTACAGTGTCTGGAGTGTGCACCCCTCGCGCCTCGGTAGCACAATTGCCAGAGAAAGAGTCCGGTATGCAGCAGGTTCTGTAATTGAATCAGACTCGGGGGTGATTTTTTTCTTTCTCGACTTTCTCGATATCCGATTAAGATAAATCTAATTAAAGTATTATTAATAAAATTTGAATTTTCTGAGTTGAAAAATTATCCATCATTAAAATGGTCGTTTGAATATATGTATAGAGGCACTGGTTCGGTGTAGCAGTGACACCACCACTTTTTTCGATTGGCTCAGAACGGTTGTTGATTTATAATTAAAATTCGTCCCTAAAAGATTGCTGATAACAGTTCTTAATAAAATAAATATTGAGATGAGGCTTATAATTTTACTAACAACAAATGTTTATTCTCAAATAATTCACATTAAATGACTTCTTATAACTAGGTATTTTAAATTCTCATATTTCACACTGTTTTATATAGTTACCCTGACCGTTTTTGAGTTCTTACTGCGTTCTCTGTAGGAAAAATAGAGACATAGAGTTTGCCACTCATGCGTATCTGGCTAGGAAGATGACAACAGTCCCTGGTGTTGCTTCGCTAGCATCCTCGGGCCCAGCAGTCAGCCTGAAGACATGCACATTATCGACGAAAACTACTATTTCCTAACTTAGGCTTTTTGGGGAGGCTGGTGTGCCTTCAGTAGGAAAAATAGCGTACGCCACTCATGTGCATCCGACCGGGGGGGTCCCAACAGTCCCTTAGGCGTTTCTTTGCAAGAGCGTGACAAAAAATACTATCATACTTTTTAACATATTTTTAAAATGTCGTTAGTAATAATAATTTACTAATACAGTAGTATTTTTCGTACATAGAGCACAAAGTACAATTAGCGAGCTCGAATGCCGCGGTTTTTGTATATTTGTGCCTGAGTTGCGAACGATATTTCTTGCACCAAGGACGGGAATACATTTTGGACCCGGGCGGCCTGAATGTTCATTCCTGTTCTTGGGCGCTAAGCACTTTACCTCAGGAGCGTAAAACTTTTTCACGTAGAAACAAGAAATCGACTACTAATTTTGCAATGTATCAAGATGTAAAAAAAAGTTGATGTATAAATTTATCTTTTACAGCCCAAAATCACCCCTATCCTAATCTTTCTTATTATCTAAGCTAATGAATGCTGAGTAATTGAATATATTGACAATATTTGCAATACATTGTTATTTACAATTAAGTTTGAATACATATCTGTAGTTTTTTTTCTAATAAGCGTATTCACGGGTTTTTATATTGTATGTACCAATAATTATTCGTGTATCTTAGGTAAATATGACGTCAACCTTTGGAGCTGCAACATCTACAAATCCACGACCATTCAAATGTTCTGACTGTAAATCAGCTTTTCGCATACATGGTCATCTAGCGAAACATTTGCGTAGTAAAATGCACATAATGAAATTAGAATGCCTACGTAAATTACCATTCGGAACTTATGCAGAAATGGAAAGGTCCAGCATAAATTTAAATGATATCGATACAAGTGACTGTGAAACCAGCCTTATTAGTCTAAAAGTAAGTTAACATTTTTTTTTTTTGGTTTCCGAAAAATAATTTTATAAGACACTTACATGATTTTTATCAGTCGATTGCACAAAAACTTTGCCAGAAAGATCATACTCAGTTAGACACATTCGAAGCAAAGACGATAAATAATGAAGAAAACAGTACGGCTGAAAGCTCATCAGATGAGGAAGAGAATTTCCCAATCACTATCCCACAATGTATCGAAGATGAAAAATATCGACAGTATAATATTACTGTTTGTAATGAGGACAGTGTTAATTCAGTTCTAATGAAGATAGATGACGTTAGTGATCGTTTAGTGTACAAATGTAATTTTTGTTCTGCGTTTTTCAATCAAGCAAGCGATTTACAAATGCATTACTTTGTCAACCACAAAACTTCAACAAAGGTTATTTTAAAATCATACGATAAAAATGACGAAAGGGAAAATACTCATACACTTATAAATGAGATAAGTACAATGATTAAAAAAAAAAAAATGTAAATATAACTTAGTGCCAAATATAATTGTAAGTAAATTTGCTATTATGAAATTGCAATACACTGATGTAAAAATTTCCTAACATATTATTGATTAATTGTTTTTATTGGAAAGTTTTATTTTTAACATATAAGACAAAAATATTATTCATTCTCATCAAGTGTTAGAATACATTTTCAAAATCTTGTAAGATTCATGTGTTGTGGGTATAAAACTGTTTGTTATATTTTAAAAAAATAGCACACTAAATTGTTGCTAAATAAAGAAAGTTACTTAAACGAATGAGAAAACAAGTGAAGCGTTTTTATGAGACCTTATTGTATGTATTTATTTTGCTGCAAGTGGCACAACCCAAAAACAATTAACTTGTGGTAGAATGCAGTATAAAACAGAATAACCAGTTCAAGATAAATTTTTAATTAGTACCTGACATTTTTAGACTGGATATAGAAAGTAAATTCAAATTAATTAATCTTTGTTACGGAAAAGACTATCTGAATTTTATAAAATACATCGTAGTAAATATTAATTTCATCATGCAAAATTTATTTACATTGATGAAACAATAGTTGAAGTACAAGTCTTTTGCAGTATTAAGGTGATTCAATAAATATGGGCCTTATTTTAAAATGATTAATGAAGTAAATTGTTGACATTTAATAACGAAAAGTCGATTTTATACAAAAGAGAGGGGTCTTTAAGGGGTTAAAAAATTTTTTTCTTCAAATTTTCATTGCTGTATGTTTAGATTTTGTTTACTATAGAGACAAACTTATGTATTAAAAACAGAATTTTTTTTTTTTTCATGTGATTTCAATTTTTTTAAGCTTTTTTTCTTCCTCAAAAGGTCTGCACAGAGTTGAAGTGGAATTTTTCGAAAATACTTAACGTGTAATAATTTTGGTGCCATAGGTACATGAACCGTCAATTTTTACTTATTTTCTTGACGTAATCGTATAAAAAATAGCATTAAACTTTTTACACGTTAAATATTTACAAAAGTTACTTTGTCATCTCTCTGTAAAACCTTTCGAGGAAGAAAATAAGCTTTAAAAAATTGAAATTAAAGGAAAAACAAAAATTTTTGTTCACGATAATTAAGTTTATCTCTATATTTAAGAAAATCTGAACATGCAGTACTCTAAATTGAAAAAAAATTCGTTCGAACACCTAAAATACCCCTCACTTTTGTATAGTATCGACTTTATATTATTAAATGTCAACAATTTACTTCAACAGTCATTTTAAAATAGGGCATATGTTAATGCTTAAACCACCTTAAGTGATTCGGAAAGTATCGTTTCTCAACCATTCTTCTTCAAGGAAATCATATAAAACATTTTAAAATGTCAACAACAGAACGTTGTAGAAAAAGGTTCATTTAAGTTTTTTGTTTGCTACGCATTATTCGGTCATTTATTGAATTACGTTAAGACTAATCTAATACACCTAAGTATCACAGTAAAACAATACTTTTAAAGAAGCTCATGTCATTTCTTGTTTAAAAATAAACGTTCCATTTCAAAAGTAACAAAGTAGAAATTCATGATCATATGGCACGTAAATAGGAACAATTTTTTTAATGCTACAAAAAATTATCTACGACAATGATTTGTGCTTTTAATCCAAGTACTTAAGAATTTAGTAATATTATGATTTCTATTGCCTGTACCATATTTTAATCGTCCTTTAAGAATATCTGGTGTGTAACGTAATGTATATACAGTTTTTTTGTCTTAGTCTCTAATGATTATAATAATTAATATTGATTAAGGATGGCCTATAAATTATTGTACTATAAGAAAACTGCTGTGACGGTTATACTTTTTTTATACTTGAGTTTTTTTGTCACATCCTCTTCTATAATATTGATTTCTTAAAGGCTAAGTTGATTTACTTTATCAAAAAAGTTAATGCTCGTAAGGAAAAAATTGTATAAGAATATAAAATTTTTCACTTTGATTATTTTTATTAATTTTTATTCTAATAATTTGTGTAATTTTTTTTTACAACTTCCTCAGTTTTGCATACTTTTTCTTCAAGAGGCTAAGTTCAATATTTGTACAGCTCAATCGTTCGTTAAAGTGTCCTAAGAAATTTGAACGCCATGAATTTTATGGTGGTTTGCCCTAAAAATCAAATGTATTAAATTTTTTTGAGACTTGCGTTGAAAGATTGTGTATTAATATATACTTTTATTGGATGAAAAAAAACTATTGTACATTAAGTTTTTGTGAAAAAAATTTCCAAAAGGCGGTGAAATGATATTTTGCGTCCTTGTTTAACAACTGGATCCTTATTGAAGCAGCCCCTGACTAGCTGCCCTGTTTTGAATATTAATAGCCAAAAAACTTATTTACTGAAACAAAACATTTACTTCTTTGTGACAGTTTCAGAAATCATTCGCTTGGTGTTCGGAAAATTCATTCGTCTCCGTCAGTGAGTAATTTGAGTCATAAAATGGTAAACAACAGAAAATACAAGTTTAACTAATGATGTTGCTAACCTTGTGTAAAAAAAATTTACAAACTGCATTAATTATTAAGCAACAATCATGATATTATCGTTGGATGGCCCAGCTCTCGAGGACAAAGCAATTTAATGCAATTGTTTGCGAAAACCTAATTGCGGTAGAAAATATTTGATTTCTTACTCGAAAAGATTAAAGTAATTCATCAAAAATTTATTAACTATCCTAACGGATTGTTGGCTTAACCCTCGTTCTTTTGACAGGGAATAACATTTTTGTCGCTGTGAGTATAGTAATCCTAAGCTTTGCGGAGGTTTGTGCACATTACCTATTATGGCGTCTATTTCGAATATACAGATATATAAGGTGAGTACGAGGAGCTCCACGGTATCGCGCAAGTAATGATAATGATGATAACTGTTGACCTGATGCCAGTCACTGACATTATTAACCGTGTACGTATCAGTACGTTTCTGTATATCTGTGTACAATCAAGAGATGCCATTATAGCTTAAGGTAGTTGATACCTTGCGGTTGTGCTTCACTTCTTTATGCGGCAACGTATCAGAGAGAGAGAGAGAGAGAGGGAGAGAGAGTTGGCAACCACTGATTCACTAACACACGGGCAAGTGTGTCTGTACGCGAAAACTGTCGTGTGTAGAGATCTGGCCACGTTGAATTTCGATCTATACTACAGTCGTTTGTAGCTTACATTCTCAATATTGACTTTCTGTTAAAATGCCACGAACACAATACCATATTGCAAATGGAAATTTCGGCAACCAGATAAGGGACGAGAAACAAAAAATGCATGGGAGGGTAGGGCTAAAGCCAAAAACATTCAAAAATCCGCTGACGAGAGTATCCTTAGAGAAAAAATAAAAACAAAATCAAATTTACATTGCTACAAAAATACATTTTTCTTTATTAATTAAATTTTCTTACTATTAAGGTGTTATTAATAACTATTTTCTTTTTCAGTGAAAAAATATTAAAGTAATAGTTATTGCACGTATACATGTATGAAGACAATGCAACATTGCCGTTAACGCATTTTCTCTTTCCAGTTGCTTCTGCCATTGCACAAAACTACAAAATTTAAGGTGGATTAATAAACAAACGGCACGTGACAACTTGTTAATTCTAGTTTTAAACATATGGGTTTGAATTTCCCATATCGTATACTAGTTTTTTTTAAAAAGTGTAAGAATATTTTTTGTGTAACCAAACAAAACGTCTCTCTTTTGCATGCTTGGTTTATGTTACATGTGTTAACAGTAGTAACTTTGGGACTTGATATCTTGATTTCTGATTGTGACAGTTTGCTAAAATTTTGGTGTTGTATGTATTAAGTGCAGTTAAATAGGGGATTCGATTTTTATAATGTACGTAAGAGAAGTTATTTTGGGACCAACTACCTTAATTGTATAAATACTTGTGGTGGCTATGGTTAGGCTAAACAGTATCACTGACAAAAGGGCATCAGTTTTGAACTGTATTGATTTTCAAATTTCAATTTTGATTTTTCATTACAGAGACCCTCTACTATTCACAGGGAAAAGGTCCTATAAATCCATCGTGAACTAGAAAACCGCGATTAGAAATATCTTATAAATGTGGGATATTACAGGTCATGTTTCTCAGAAATTATAATTTTCGATAAAAAAGAAATTGCATTTAATAAATAAAACTACAGAAAAAATAACAAATTTCAAAGTAAAATATCTTGATGGTAAAAAAAAAGGGGTTTAACCAGATGTATCCCAAATTTTAAATGTTATTAAAAAAGTTATATCCCTCAGTCAAATTATATGTAATCGCCGAAATTTTAATGAATGTAACTGTCACATATATAAAGTGTACGAGTACAACCTTATTAGTCTGGACTACCTACTTACTGCGCACTACGATAAAAACAAATTAACTTTTTTTCAGTGCTCCAATACGTCTAAAAAGTTGTTGAAAACAACTATCATTAATATTATTCAAAATTTTCAGCAAATTTATTGGTATGCTATGCGTAAAAAATATTTGACAGCGATTAATAGTCGATGGCTTTATGAAAATGACGCGTTCTTCCAAAAACCAAAAAGTTTGTCGAAAAGACATATCTCAAAAAATGCTGTATTTTCATGAGTTATGCAAAAATACCTGTCCTAAAAGTATTTATAGGTCAATGGAAGAATAAATTTCCATTTGAACTGTTTGCATATGCTATATTATGAATTCAGAGTATTTATTTCACTACGCAGGAATTGGTCCTCCATATTAAGCTATATTTCCATGACTTCGCGCATCTAGCAGTCCAACTACCTAACCTAACAAAATAGTATGTTAACTGTTTTGAACGAAAGATGTACTTCTGTGATATTTTCAGTTGAACAAATGAAATGGATCGTATAAGGTTTAGGTAGAATGATATAAGTATTAGAAATTCCTAGGATATCAAGAGATATAGAAACAATTTCAGTGTTTTTTGCTAAATCCAAAGGTAGAACAAATACCAAAGATGAGAACAAATTTTGGAGTTACGCTGCCTCTAGTTGTTACCGGCCCTGAATGGAAAAAAATTCAGTAAGATAAAGAGAATGAAAGATGAAGAAAAATTCAAAACCAAATCATGAATAAACAAATTAAACTGGACTAAAAAAATAATTTGAGGTGAATTGGGCATTTGGTGCCGTACCAAGTGAGACGCACTCTAAGGTTCTTAGGATTATGAAAAATATTTTTGGTTTATTATCGTGATGATCAAATATCTCAATCACATATTAAAATGTAAGAGTTTAATTGGCCTTAAAAGTTGTAAAATATCGATAAAAAGAATGATAAGAACCTGTCATTGTCATTTACGTATCCGCAGAAGACGATAAATCACTTAGAATCGTTAATATAGAATTCCCAAAATTCTAATAGATTTATTATGAAAAGAGTACGAATACAAATTTGTTTTCAGAGTTTCCTCATTTACTTCTTTAGTTATAGTCGTTTAAGTGATGATTCCCATAATAGAACGTGTTAAAATGGCGAGTTTTCCGTAACAATTTTCTTGAAAATATAGTAAATAACCATCAATTTTTTTTATTACAAATAAATTTGGCATACTTTATTTACATAATATCTGAATTCAAGATATTCATATAATTTCATTAAAAAACGCCCATGCCACCTTAAAGATAAACAAAAATTCTCTTTTGCTAAAAAGCAAGAAATCATCTTTAAAAAAAAAAAAAAAATACGGCAAGAAAAATTTTATGGTATCAAAAAGAAGTTAAAAGCTCAAGAAGTATTAATAAAACAGAAAAAAAGAGTTGAATTAAGAGAACTAATAGAAAATCTTCAAAAACAACACAAACTGGGAATTTGATATTCTAATTTTTTTACGTCAAATAATGATGATACAACATAAATATAATTTAATTACATACATAAATAATTAATAACACTACAAAATTATACATTGATTAAGAAAATAGGGAGCGTTTGAATCATATCTATTATTATTTCGATTGTTTGCTCGTTGAAGGCAATTACAAATAATTTTTGTTCATAACTGTGCGAAAAAAATTTTTTTTTTACTAAAGCTACTTTGATTTATGTAAACAATACTTTACTTCTGCAATATCTTATTAATAAGTTTTTTTGCAAATCCACTACACTTAACAAACGAACTATTCAAGTATCGAACGATATAATCGAATACACCCATAATTTTTTAAGTAAGTGAGTCAGTGTGCAGTATTCAGTGCATAGTATTTTGTTCTGCATAGTAATTAGTGCGCAGTTAATTGTTTAGGTGTATAGTATTAGATGCCGATAAGGATTTTAAAATATTTGTTTGTTAAAAATGAAGGAGTTTTCAGTGTTAAAAAAATTATTTCGCGTTATATAAATGGAAGATAATTCCGATAAAACATTAAAATGATATAATCTACCTGAAATACACTTTTGGGAATAATAGTACAGCCAGCTAGGATAAAAGTGCGCATTTATTAGGTACTTTACCCCATCTGTAGATTTTTTCAAATTTTTTCCTAGCCTATCGATTAATATGAATGGGAATTTGTTCATAAAAAAAACATCAGTGACAAATAAATTATTAGCAGGAGATACAATAAAAAAAAAAAAAGTAGATGACAGTGAATTTGTAGCTATTTAAATGAAGTTATAATCCAGCTTTTCTGCAAATAATGGATGATAATTAAACATTTCTGATTATATGTTTTCTTTTATCCACACTAGATATTGATAAATAATTTATGAAAAAGTTCAGGAAAAGTTTATATGTATACATGTGTATATTATGTGTATATGCATATAATGTGTGATCTTTTTTTAGGTGTGAATAACACAAGAAGTATTTCTCTGTAAATAACAAAGATTCATTACTTCATTTAAAAATACAATCAACTTTTTAATCTAATTACCATTCCTACCTGTAAATAACAAAGAAACAACATTCAATGTTATGATTCACAATATCTTTCTATAATAACTTTTACAAATTTTACTTTATTGTATTCAGCGTGGCTTAATTAGTCATACTGATCGCCACGTATGATTTTATTGATCTTCCTGTATATTCAGGGATCTAACTTACCGATCTAATCACGTGTGTACCGATCTAATACCGCGCGTAATTCAAATAGGCTAAGGATAACATCCTTACATCTCCCCCCCCCAAGCTTAAAAATTTTTGGTACAAAAATTTTTGATACAAGTTATAAATACAATGCATTACAAAATCTTACAAATTAATACGTATTTATGTTGGAGATGGGGTGAGTTTTGAGATATGGAATAAGTTTGATTCTGATTTTTTGTAACCTGTGTTGATTTTGTTCATTGAGTTCGATATCTTCTCTAATATTTTGTATGGTCCAATTCTTAGTAGATCCAATTTTTTCCGATTGAGTCGGTTCCCGTTCTCAATATATACTAGATCTCCCACGTTGAAGTTATATTCTTTCCTGTTTTTGTCACATATTTTCTTATTATAATCATGGTATTTTATACTATTTTTGACGCAGTTGCCCTGTCATTTTTTAGATGATCATTATTTTTGTTATCTTTTTTCAGTTCGTTTGAAAATACTGATGTATCTTCCCCACTTAACAAGTATTTTGGGCTGAATTTCGTTACTGTGTGTTTAGTTTTATTATATCTATCTACGCAATTATGTGCTATAGTTGTCCATGCATATTTATTCTGGCTTTCATTTATTGCACATCTAATTTTGTTCACTAAAGTTTGATTAAGTCTTTCATTTAGACCATTCGAAAACGGCGCATTAACTCCTGTGAAGATCATCGTAATATTCTTTTTTTCTAAAAAGTTTTTGAATTCTTTAGAGTTAATACCTGGGCATTGATCGGTTGAGCTATTTAAATATCACAGTTTTCCAGTACATTTCATGTTAACTTAATGAAATCGTTTGCATTTTGTGTTTTCGATGTAAGTATATAAGCAAATCTTGTAAAGTGGTCTACTAGGAGATGTAAGTAATTCTTTGTAGATCGTGAACCCCCGAATCCACCAATCGTGTCTATGGAGACTATTTCAAACGGTTTGGTTGCAGGGCCAAGGTGTGACATTAACCCGATCTTGTCTTGTCCCCTAGATTTGTTTTTTATACATTCTTAACAGTTTCTGCAGGTTTTCTTTATGTTTTCTGATGTATTTTCTGCTGTATAGTGTGGCAATATTTTATTTTTTATTTGATTTATTCCAATGTGACAAAATTCTTTGTGGGTATCTTCTACCAGTTTTTTACACAGTTCTTCTGATAATACAATTTTTTCTTTGTTTCTCGCTTTTTTATAATACAAATTGCCCTTAAGAATCAATGCATCCTTGTTAAATTTTATATTTTCGTTCTTTTTTTGATCATCTAATATATCGTCTAATTTTATTAAATTTACTATTTTTAGTTTATTCTCTTCGTCTTCTTGAGGTTCCAATACAGGGTTTCTGCTGAGACAATCTGCTTCGAGATTCTCTTTTCCCGGAAAATATTTTAGTTCAAAATCGAATTGTGACAAGTAACAGGTGAAATCACCTAATTCTTCATCTTTTTTTGCTTTTATGTTCATTTTTTCTAATGTTTTATGATCTGAAAATACTTTAACATATCTGCTTATGAGTCAGTGTTGTCAGTATTTTATTGCTTCTTTTATCGCTATACATTCTAAGTAAATTGCTTTTTTTCTTTTTTGTGATTCATTTAGTTTTCTTGAAAAGTATGCTACTGGTTTTTCAATTTTTAAATCTTCATTTAATTGTGGCTGTTTCAATACGGCACCTATACCTTGTAGGCTTGCGTCTATATATATATGTATTGGTAAATCCAGATCAAAAATAGCTAAAACTGGCTATGTACAAAGGAAATTTTTCATGTAGTCGAAGGCCTTTTGGCATTCTTCGGACCAAATAAATTCTCGTTTTTTCCTCAACAATTTATGCAACAGTTCCAAAATTAGTGAAATTTTCGGTACATAGTCATTATAGAAATTGATTTTCCCCAAGAATTATCGGACATTTTTTTGATTTTTTGGTATTGGAAAGTTTTTTATAGAAATTAAGTTATCTTTTATTGGTGCAATTGAGTTGTGCTTTATTATATATCCTAAATATTGCACCGAGTCCAATGCGAATGTGCATTTGGAAAGTTTTAATCGGAAACCTTCTTCCATTATTGCTTCCAACAATCTTGTCAAATGATT
>JAPYYV010013507.1:0-21253 GCA_030522625.1 Copidosoma aretas
TTGGAAAGTCGCATTAATTTAGCAATGGAGACGCTGAAGTTATTTAATAATGCAAGAGATACTTTAAACGAAGCTCTTCAAGATATCTTGAAGTCAATGTATCCCAAAAGTCTGCCTGATAATATCGTGCGAAATATTTTTGTTGATTTTAAGGTAAGAGAATTAAGACGAATGGCAAAAACTAATTAAATGTTGTAGATAGTATGTAATCTTAGTCGAATTAGATGAGCTGAACGCTGTACAAATTCACACTGGTTTAATTTAGTTATTCAAATAAAAAATGAATGAAAAAACCGTTAAAAAACTTAAATTCATATTGTCTCGCTGATAAACATATTACAACCAAGAGTTAATGTTATCAGTATTCTTTCTCAATTTTTTTTGTAGCAAGTATACCATACATCGAATATTTTTAATTTCTCTGCAAAGTTTTCTTAAAATTATTATTTTTTTGACAAGTATTATTTCTTGGATTACTGCTGTTGAAAAAAAAAATTACATATATGTATATGTATAAATATACGTGTAAAAAATATGTTTTTTACTAATTTTTCTTCAGCAAAGAGTTATGAGCTAATGATAGTTGGAAAACTACATCTCGCTTATTTGATATAATATATTTTACACTACATGATTTCGACATAGTGTACCTATATCTTGTAATTTAAAATATTTATTTTACAACTAAAATAAAAAGGCATTAATCGTATGATGACGTCCACACATTGATTGTTTTATTTATTCAACCTTGTCATTTATATCGACATACTAACTTACTCTTAATTTTTCATTTTCGGTCAATAAATCATGTTCACAAGATCGCTTGCACTAGATGACAACATTAATTATTAATGCACAAAGTTTGGAATTGATACGTAAGTAATTAAAAATTCTTGCACCGAAACCAAATAAAATGGTCGAAGCAAGAATTTTTCAAGTTGCCGTTCACACATCAACTTCAAACTTTGTATATTTATAATAAAAAATGCTGTTATCTAGTGCAATGACGTTTTTACTCAATGTTTAACGTCATCCAACTGTAAGGCAATAAACCTCTAAAAATTGAGAAGAACCGATGTTATAGTCACAAGATATCGATTTAAATGAGAGCTTTATTAACTCGGACAATATTTTATTGCTTGATCTACTTGTTATTTATTAATGATGTTATAATCGACAAATATTTAATTGAGACTACTCTAGCGATAGAAAGTATTATAATACTATAGTTGACTGAATCCTGCTGCATGCACGTCATCTACTAGATCAAATTCATTGAAGACAATTTGTGACATACCCACACACACACACACAAGTACGATCGAAAATTCATGCAACATACGTTTCTAAAGTAGAAGTATATACATACACAAATTACAAACGTTGTTTGTTGGATTCGACCCAACGCTTGGGGGGAGTAACGAATCACCCTCCCTACAGGTGAAAGATTGAAAAGCAAAAGTAAAAGACGCAAGAACAAAGAAACTTGGAATCCAAAAGAACTAGCGAAAGTATAAAAGTTGTAAAAAAGTAGGAGAACACTAAGAACTTTTATTTATACTGGTGGTACACAATACCTGAACCGGCTCTGACAGATTTATTGCGGCATGCGTATATATTTATGTACCACGATTACCCAGTCCAGTTAATATTTCCGTCGTTTCTGTGCTTCCTTGCAGCATGCTGTCGACCCAAGCAGTCACCTTCAACGTGATCAACGCCGCGTTCCTGGGAGCACCGTGCGGTCAGTGCAGGGACCTGTGCCCGAACGGATATGTTCCTCATTTCTGGCGGTAAGTCCACTACTTACTGTAATCGTATACATTTTTTTGAAACTGCACGCCCTGAATAAACAAGAAAAAAAGTGCAATCTCAGCTGTGAACGCAAGCTGTTTTAATCATAGCTATAACGATAGTTGTGCAAACCTGTGTTATAGCATCAACTGATGTAGAAATGTGTAAGAAGCAGTTGTCAATCACAGGCTACTTTTTGCATTGAATTTATACAGGTAATTACAGTTATTATTGTATAGCCATGCTCACAGCTGATTTTCATGGACAATAATTTTCGACCGAGCTATCCCCAAAAAAAAGTCACACCAGCATATTCTCCCGCAGAGTACGACGATGTTTTTCCAAGTTAATCGCCGAAGTTGTAATCGCCGCAAGTGCGAATTCGATTACCTTCGGTAAAAATAATCATGCGTCTGACTAATCGAGCACTTCTCCCCGTCATAAGTATCATACACACGTACATATAAGTACACGTATATATAAGTATGCGCGTTCACGGGGCATTTGTCCAAAGTATAAAGTCCAGCCACGCGCGAGGGATGTAGACGTCTCTGCGGTTGCGCGGAAGATCTCTCTTGCGGCGTACTTACATATACTTATGTATACGCGCGTCGACGATTTGCTGGGGTAAGACACGCGTTTGGGACATGATCGGCGGCCGCGGCTGGAAAACGCGCCAGAACGATGATACGAGCGCGTAATGAAACGTCGGCGAACCGCAAGAACCTCATCTTCATGCGGGGGTACTTATAAGTACGTAATATGTATATACATGCAGGCACCGACATATTGTATCCACGTGTCTTGGGTTTATTATTCGGTAAGGGCCTATGCGCTGGAGTTTATAACATGTGTGATTGTGTGGTTGTGCGATGTTTTTATGCTTTTGTTGCTCCAGCTCTCCGATCAGACACATTTTTCGTGCCCGGCAACGCGGTTGTAATGTTCCTTGTCACACATTATCATATTTTCTGATCGCTTACCTCGCAGTTTGAATTTTTTTATAAAAATTTCTACCCACCATAGATGGACGCTATAGATATTTTCATTACTACTGCACGATTTAATAATGGTCTTAAACCTAAATACCAACTTTTTGAATCAATTTAAAAACGAAAATTTATTCATCAAATAGTTTAATTCAATCTCAACTTATACGTCGGACTTTGTTGTAGCCTTATGCTGTTTAATTTTCATCCATGGGGAATCCAAGCTAATCATGTATCTAAAGTTTGCACAGACGCAGTTTTTAAAATACATTTCAGTGCCGGTCGAAACCAAATTCGAGCTATATTTCAGAATATTTTAATCACCTGCTCTAACCGATTCACGTGATCAACCTAAGCCAATCAACTTTTGGATAAAAAGGCTTTATCTTGTAACCCATAGAATTTCAAAGAAAGCGACCAAACGCTTTAGTAATGAAGTGTAACTTTGTCCAGGGAATGAGATCAAACCGCATGCAGCGTAATCTTAAACGGTTGGAGTTGCCTGTACACGGCAAATGAACTCAGGGCCCAGAAGAGGGAGGATAGGGGGGAAAAATGGTAAAATTTGTCGGCACGCGCGCTATTAATTGAATCGATGCGAAGTAACACGCTCTCGAAGAGCGGGACGGTTTAATTGATGCGCCGCCGTATGGAGTCGCTAATTGAGATGAAATACGAGAACTCTCTCGCATGCAAATGGCGCTCGCGCATAAATCAGAATGCAATTACAGTTTATCGACCTGTATACGCGTCTGCTAGTATATGGCAGTGCGGCGCATCACGCGGGGCATACACATGATGCCCGTGGTTTACTCTGCGATTAACGATCCGGAAAACGGCGTGGCACACGCGCGCGATGATGATAATTACAATGTGTCGTTGCGTAATAGCTTGTACTCGTTTTAAAAATTTCTTATTCGCTTTGGGTGAGGGGGGGGGGGCTGTGGGCTGCTATTCGTTTAATAAAAATGAAATTGGCCCTTAGAGGCGCTGGGGGTCTTAGTCAATATGGCGTCTTTGCGCATACAAAGTATACATATATATGCTTGTTATGTAAACAAACTATATGTTTTATGTACAAGTATATGTATGTATACTTTGTATGCGCAAAGACGCCATCTTGTCTGAGACCCCCAGCGCCTCTAAGGGCCAAAGCTTGTCTGCGATACATCCTCATTGCAGCGCTCATTTTGCTCTGTGTGATCAGAATGATCAGTGGAACAGTGCCACTTGCATGAAAAAAAATAGTAGCAAGATAACAGTATCTAATCTTGATAATAGAACACATCCATTTTTTTATGAAAATATTTTTTCTTTTGATTCAAGATGTGAGAAAAATATTGTTTGATGTTCAGAACGAGTTTTTTACACTGAAACATTCTACTTTGGAGTAAAAATCGTTAATCCTTTGCCGATATATAGTACAGCCGTGTTTTTTCCCACGTAGGTTGCGCTATTTCAAATTACTGAACACAATAAATACATGAATCAAAAACGATTCCCTTAAACAAAATCGAACACCCCAAGGCACCGTGACGGCATCACTTCCACGCAGAATCGGACGCGATCAACCCTCTTTTATATAGGAGGAGTAAGAGAGGGACAGGGCGCATAAATCACTCATCGGGCATTTTTCCTCCGCGTTTTCCCGGCTTTTAACTCTGGCTCGGGCTCGCTAATTGATGCTCCATATATACCTTCGCCCGCACACATACATGCACAAAGGAAGTCTCGTATAGTAGAATACCCATGCACCTATACTGCGCGGGTTCGCGGTGCCGATTGATTTACGACCGCCTGCAGGGCTATTAGCGCGCGAGAGTACGCAGCGTGTATATATAACACCCTGAGCGCGATACGGCGAACGTGTCGCCGATTATCTAATGAAGATGATGATGATGATGATGATGCGGAGCTTTTATGGTGCTGCGTTAATTGTTGTTTTTTGGATTGAGTGTGCGGTGATGTCGGTATAGGAGTTGTGTAGTTTTGGAAACCGTATGAGGGCCTTATGGGGGATCTCTCGATGCATTTGTGTAGCTGTGTATTTTTAGTTATGGGTTTCTTGCATAAGTCTTCCAAAAGACGAGATTGCCAGTAAGCTTTCTGTGTTGATTACTTGCATATAATCTTAATTACGTTTGACGATGATTGAAGACTTTAAAATGTATGAACGAGAGGTGAGATGAGATTAATGACGTATCACTTAGAGGTGCGAAGTAACAGTGGTGACAACAACCAATCGGTAACTCTGGACACCTGTAATTATGGTCATCAGTGTTTCTCGGAAGTCGCGAATGATTATCCAAAAATAAAGTTTCAGTGGTGACATCTGATTCTATACTATCTCTATCATAGTTACGTCAAAGATTGATTGTCACGCGACTTGAGTATTTTTATTCGTTACACGATTAGTTGAGACTGATTACGTAGCTTATTGAGAGTAAGTGAGTTTAAAAATAGATATAAAAAAAAAAAAAAACACTACGTTCAATTTAAGTTTGGGGGTTGGTGTGCAGTTCAGAACCCAAATCGCGCAGGGGCAATGCCCTCTACAGTAATATAGGAAGAAAAATAAATGCGATTAGTGTGAGTACCTTTCGTTTAGGTTTGAAACTAGAGTTCACGAATGGATTCGAAAAAAATTCAAGTATCATTGCTTCGACGAAAAATTTCTCGAGTACCCGGCCAAATTCGAGGAATGACCGAGCCCGTCCTTTTTTCATCGATCGTCCTCGCGTAATTTGCAAACGATTAAATTCTTCGATGACTAAGTCAAAAAGGGAGACGATGGCGCGAAAGAAAAAGAAGGCATGCGGGGAGGGTGCAAGGTATATATGCGTAGGACGGAGGTAAAAAACGAGGCGAGGGGAGGGAGATAGTGACTCGGGAGACATGAAAGGGAAGAAGCCACACGCCGACTCCTGATGGTGCTGCTGTTCTGCTCTTCTTTCCCTTTTCGTCGAGCGCAGCTTCAACTTTGCGACCGTATACTTGCGCGGTGAAAAAATGTGTAGAGTCGTTTGTGTGTATGGATATATATATATATGTATATACACGGAGAGCGGAGCGAATTCGTGCGAAAGAAGGGACGATGGAAAAAGTTCCGAGGAAGTGGATATGTTCGATCGAACGGAGGTGACGTGAATGAGGAATGAGACGAAAACTGCTGTGTGTGCATGCTGTGTATAGGGAGGCAGACCGTGTATCCATATAGGAGCGATTACACTGAAAAAATTCTTGGTAGGCGTCCTACAGTGGGACGAAACGGGTTTTATTTTTCTTTAAATAAAACATCTTCAAAACGAATCAACAAGTCCTGATGATTCTTTGTACAGCTTATTTAATACAGAATATAGGAAAAATGGATCAATGTCGAAATATGCTGGTTCGGGGGGTGAGAACAACCCTTAAAGTTGGTGAAATCAGCAAATATTAGTTTAATCCGAAAGCTTTTTTATATAATCACACCCAATCATGGAAAATTAGTATATAAGATGCATAACCATTCTATTATATGTAAAAAAGTAATTTAGTATGTTGAATAGGGTTGAAACTACCCTTAATAAGCGAAAATCAACTAAATTTTGGAAAAATTCTCCCTACCAACGAGCATATTCTAAAATTGGAACATTTTTCTATGTTCTGTACTAAATAAGTTGTAAGTTTCAAAAAGAATCATCAAGATTAGTAGATTCGTTTTGAAGAGATATTTTATTCAAAGGAAAAAAATCCGTTTCGCCCCACTGAGCGTCCTTTAGAATAGGAAAAAAAAATTTTAAGACGTTCATTTAAGTTGAAAATTTAGGCATTATGCAAAAAAATTTGAGGAAATTAGATTCCGCATGACTCTTTTATTTGAGCCTTCGTCGATTTTTATTGTATTTTTGCGCTGAATTCAAGAGTGATTTCCAATTCGGTTGGTTAAAAAACATTTTATGCGCACACATTAAAAAAAAACTTTCCACATTTCAAAAATCATTTTTTTTTAAACGAATTACGCAAAAATTGTAAATGCGCATCCAATTACGGATAAGATTCATGCTACAGATCGCTTGAAAAAAAATATAAAAATTCAATTTGACACTTCGTATTTTAAGACTCAAATTATACTGCAATATATGATCAAGCTGAAATTTTCAGAGACAGCACTGAAGTAAAAAATAAAGTAGTTAATTAGAGTTTAAAATTTTTTTTTTTATAAGAATATTAGAGGACTTTTGAAATCAAATTTGTGTTTTAAGAACGGATAAAATAATACTTTACTGAGCTTCACCGGATACATCGAGGAAAATAGTTTTAACAATTATAAATTAAAAATAAAATATGTCCATCCCGTTTCAGGGTAACATTGAACCGATAAAAACGTAAAAAGTAAATAATTTATAAAATGATTTTTTTCAGCAGGTAAAACGAATTTTACGCTATACTTACGTTCGCCATACACGCACCAGCGAGTAAGTCGACATTAATTACCGAGCACAAAACTTTAGAGGAAAAGCAAAAGGCTCTCAATTTAAAAAAAAGTTCAATCATCTCGATTAGTTTCGATTCGAGGCTCGATTATCGGCAATGGTTATTCTCTGGAGCGCAACAATCCATTTGCGAAATAAGAGAGAAAGAGAGAGGCAAGCGAAAGGGCTTCAGCGTCTGGCTTTTTTACTTCACGGATCCTCGATCAAATTACGCGCTTCGACATTGAAAGTATTTTTCGCAAATGTATAATGTAATACAACGTCTTTGGCGAAAGAGAAAAATTGCCGTGTAAAATATGTAATCAGCTTGATCGGTTTATTCGTATTTTTAAAGTTGTGAGAGTATAGGTTTGTTTTTTTTAACTTTTTAATACAAAGATGGGATCAAATTTTTTTAATAAAAATTAAAAGTCGGACAAGTGATGATAAAAATTTATGAAAACTCTCATCGTTGTGAATTCCTTACGGTGCGGAGCTCGGTGCGCGGTGGATGGTTGCGTGATTACCGACAACTCTTTTCTTGTTTTTTCGTATCGGTACTCGGATAGGTAATTACTTTTTTTATACCGAGATACTGTTAATGCGAAATATTTTAAAATAAAAAAAAAAAACTACATTGCTTTCAAAAGTACTTGAGTAAGGATATAATGCAGTAATAATTAAATATTTTGGTTGCACATCGGTTGTTGGTGAACAGCCGTTTAACCATAAACTTTGACGAAAAGGACTCAACTCGAATGGCGACATTGAAGACCGGCGACAGTTGAGGTTTGAAAGTAGAAAGAACACATTGCTTATTAGTGTGCAACTGTAGAGTACAAAACGCAGTTTACGTAAAACGTTCGTTTATGTTTTTCTCGCATATTTTCATAAAATAATCGTGCTTACACGGAAATAATATTATCCGTCGATTACAGCAGATAATCAGAGTAGAGTGAATATGCACGATACTTGAAAATTACGAAAGCTAAACTAAAAAAAAGTTAGTATTGAAGTATGCAACGTTTAGTGCGTCGTTCTGTAATAATTTATTTGAATTTGACTGCAAATGTGGTTTTGAATAAGAGTGTCCTGCAAATAGAATCGTGTTTTTTACGAAAGTGCATAAAAGATATCGGGATCTCGCGAGCTTCAGCAAGGATGATTCGAGGTTATCTTGTCTATGTTACGGTACGTGTACACCCTAAACCTAATATATATATGGAGGACTCCACGGGACGCGAAGTCAATTACTTTAAATGAAGGCCGAAGGAAAAAATTTACCTAACTGATGGACGTTCTTCTGTACGTGTACGGATGGAGTTTAAGGTTTGCGAACATAGTTAAATCAAGTTTAATTATTGTAGGTTGATTTTTGTAAAACTGCGTACATATACCAATTTTACTAAAGTAATCATAATAAAGTCCACATAGGCCTATCGTATTTAATAACAGTGGACAAAAGGATGTGTGTCTGGATACGTATACCAAGCGACGTATTAATTATAGTTTTTCCCTTTCAATAGTTTTTTCGTAATCACTACACTTTGCCACCAAACTTTTCATTTCCAAAACCAGTGTGCCAGCTTATACATACACCGTGATCCGTATTTTTTCTCATTCGACCAGTCGCATCGCTCATAAATCATGAAGTTCTTTTTTTTTTTTTTCATAAATCAGATAGCAGATCAAGGTTGCTATCAGCTCAGGCGCGCAGTACTCGTGCGGGATGAAAAAAAAAAGAAAGAAAACATGGAAAAGAAAAAAGATAAATCGTCGCGCGAACCCGTAACGCTTCCCCTTGCGCATTCCGTTTTCACGCCGGTGTGCACAAGCATAACGCCTCCCGCACACTTGCAACACACCGAGCGGGCCGAGATCGTTATTCCCCGACTCGCAAATACACACAGAAAGTTTCGGGCCCCAAACTTCGACCATCGCGCTCCGCGCGCGGCCTCTCCCCAGCACCGATCGTCCGACCGATTTCTCCCCGCGCCCCGTCGCGAAGTTTCTCTCGAGAACCCATCAGCCCGTCCCCGCGCGCGAGAAGAATTTCTCCCTCGGCCCGCGCGCCGCGCGCACGCATCATTATGCTCGCGTGTACGCGCGTTGCGCGCGCAGACAGGAAGTGGATGCAGGCTCCGCGCAAGGTCCTTGTTCCTCGGCCAGCTTGTGCGTGTGCTTGCACGGATGGAGGATTTCATGCATACCCCTTGCGGCCGAGCGTCAAAAGGTCAACCGCAGCTAACGAGTGGCTCTTTCTCTCGCGGCCGCGTGCCAAAGGGCTGATGTAATGCAGCTGGCTTTTTAACAGGGGTTACGTACCCCGTATACACATACCCGTGTGTACGAGAAGCGAGAAGAAACTATCATGGGTGTACGTGAGTAAGAGGGCCCGCTGCTGTATGAATATGCGCCGCTGTCCGTGTAATTGATCGCGATACACCGCGTCCGATCGCTCGATAGTCTTTCAACGGTTCATTTTCGTTTTTGCGGTGCAATGTCGTTGTATTGCGCTGCGCGTGCGTCGTGCGTGATTTTTAGTATCGTGTGTTTTCCTGGCGGGTGGATCGAATCGTTGGCTGTGAAATCGCAGGACCAATACTCTCGAGATACTTTTTTCTTCTTTTTTTAATATTTTCCAACCCGTACACCAACTTGAGTTGATTTTTACGGGCACCCACCGACACCTTGGTGTGGCGGGTGTTGATTCTTAAAACCCCAACTATAACCCCTTTTTTATCCCTAGTTCTTCAACTGATCCCTCTTTCTACCCCAGTCTTTCCACGCCTTTACCCCCACACTCCCCTAACTTCCGGGTCGTACCGTGCAGATGCACACCTAGCCGCAAAACCTGGGAACTAATTCTGGCCATGAAAAACTCTGAAAAAAATTTCCTTATTGAACCGGCCGAGATTCGAACCCGCGCCTCACTTGAACAGCCGTACCGCAACTGGCCAAGACTTGCGCCTTAGGGCTCGGTCAGGTGGAGCACGGAATCCGCATACGGAACCCATTTGAGCCCATGAGAGTGAGAGAGAGGTCCTTTTCCGTACACCTCTCTCTCACTCTCATGGGCTCAAATGCGTTCCGTATCCGGATTCCTTGCTACATGGGACCGCACCCTTAGCCAACTGAGCTACTACTGCTCCTCGAGATACTTTTAGTTGTATGAGGATCATGGCAACCGGAAGTGAATGTGATAAGCGCTCATAATTTGTCGTATATGGGTGTTCATCGATATTTTTGGAGCGTATGATTGGCTGGAGTCCATCTCATGCACTTCCGGTCGCCATCCCTATAGGGCAAAATATCAAAGGGACAACTTCATTGCGAGATCTCTGCGCTCCGTGCTGACGTGACGAGTTATCGAGTCGAGCTTACATCGAAATTGTTTTTATATCTTGGATTCGAAAAAAAAAAAACGTAAATAAATCATAGTAACGAAAGGAAAAAATTATATACTCTCAACGAAAAATCTATATTTTGCACACCACGGCTTTTCTCTCAAAAATTAGCAATACCAATCAGCACACCCTTTTTTTTTTTCATTCTCAACCTTCTTGATGTGAGCGGCTCAAGCGCCCATTTATTACACGTATCGTGCACGTATTTACACACCAAGAGCTTATCGTCGGAATAAAGGATCGAGTATAGGTGTACCCAGCGTTTGCCCTCAGCAGCTCTCTTTCAAGTCTTTCAACCTGCATCAGTGTAGCTCGATCGGCTGACCTTCTTATGTACCAACGTCTACACACGCGCGTATACGTATTCAGGTACTTACCTGCAGCCTTGCTTTAATCTATATACAAGACCCGGAGAGTTGTTTCGCCGCAAAAAGGGCACCTGCGTGCAACACACACACACATACACAAGTGTTCGATCCTTCTCTTTTGAAGGCCTTTCTCTTTGGTTCGCTTACACGCGCTTGGAAATACCGGCACGTCGATCGGAGCAAGAGCAGCTCTCCGAGAGAGTGTAGTATATGCTGGGAGGTAAGCGGAGTATGTGCATGCGATCGAGCTTTAACGAGTGACCGAAAATACCAAAGGAGCAGTGTAGGAGAGATATGGAGGAGAAAGGGGGAAGAGGATGGAAATAAAAAAGGGGGGCGCGCAGAAATTTCCCAGCGGGTCGTAGGTCGGTTAGTTCGTTCGTTCGTTCGCATGCGGTGTGTGCGTGCGACCCGATCGGTCGAAAGTGCACATGATGAGAATGGAATGGATGGAGGAGGGAAAGAGAAACGCGAGTGCGGGAATGATTGAGGAAGGAAGGAAGGAAAGGGCGATGAGATTATTAAAGGAGAAGAGGGTGAGAGAAAAATAGTGTGGGGGGGGGGGGGGGGGGGAAATTGGGGGGGGAGGAAAAAAGAAGAGGTGGGGGTGTATAAACTTGGGGGGGCACGGGGGATTTGTGATTTTTGGGGACTGCAAAAAGTGTGGAATGAGTATGCGTGAGCTCTTTGACTTTATTGATTTGATTACTCCTTTTTTAAGTTCATGAAATGTACAACAACATACACACAAAGGGGCTGTTTCATTATGTTTCTGCTTGTTGAAAATTAGCACTATTGGTAGTCCATTTTGAGCAGGGCTCATGGTTAAAGAAAAGAGAATAGAATCATAATAATGTGCTATGACATTTAGACATAAGATTAAGAAGTGATTAAATTGAAATGTATTGGATTCATATAAGTTCTTTGAAAGATGAAAAGCTGGGTGAGTCGAACATCAAATTAGTAACATTGACATGCTCAAGCATATGAGAGCATAACTTACGCCACCCTAGAATATAAAATTCTTCAATTTCGCCCCTATCTTAAAAAAAGCCACACTTGCGTTCAAATAAATGAGCACATCTGCCTTTAGATGAGTTGTTTGTCCTGAGACTTTATCGGGTTGAAGGAGGAGCGTGGTCCATCTCAACTTCCTATACCCTTTTTCCACGACACTTCTTCATTGTAAGGTTCTCGTTCATAAGTTCTTGTGATTGTCAATTTACTTCTATGCCTGAATATTATTTGCAATCCACTCAGATGCCCAATTATGCTCTTCCAAATGATTTCTTTCTTGTATGTCTCGAAAATATCCTATACTTTTAGCTTCTATAAATCTCATCTATTGAACACTTGGCTTGGATTATACTGTATCTGGTAAGCAAAATATCCCGAAATTGTAACACCATTCGCACCCCATCTGATATCTCTAATGTAGAAACCGTGTCCATGCATGGTTTAGTTAAAATGACGTTTGTATTACGTATATGTCCTTTTTAATGACTCGACTTCTTGCAAGCGAAATTTCCTTCTACAGGAGATAATATGATGCAAAGTTATTTCCGAATGATTAGACACCCCGGTCCACATCGTATTTATGTTATTTATTCAATCATGCAAACGTTATCCACTCGGAATGCTAAAACGATTCCGAAAATCTATTCCAAACTATTGACACTTATTTTGACATTTTTCAGCTGTAACAAGGTTACGTTAGCGCTCTGGCAGATGGGGAGCTGGGAGAACCTAATAATCGCTGAGAATTATATGAGAACATTAGCCGAAGGGCGAAACCAGAAATAAAACCAGGAAATTATTTTCTTAATAGTTTCTACACTCACCATCTGACAACGGAAGCCGTTACTCGTGGCTGTAATAATAACTTCTAATGTGAACTGCAGGTGTTTGCCTCAATGAGTCGTATTGCAACATGTGATGGCCTCCTTCAGTAATAAAAAACACAACCCCTGTACGTTTTCAGCTCTCATATTTTATTCTACATGGTAGCTCGAATCCTAATGTACTTTATTTTCTATAGGCATTTAGTATTGTTTCCGATACCTCCATTGGGCCGATTTCCTCTTAGTTTAACAAAAATCGTGTCAACTTTTTTGAATCTATCACTGAGATAGACGAAGTCAGCAACATGCTGAGCTAGAGTAGAATACCCATACACACAGGAAGGCGATAAATCAATCGTTTTTGCTCCATTCTTAGTCATTAAGGCCGCAGAAATCCAGACAGCGGCAATAAGTAACAGCAAAACAACTCTGGGAATAAAGCGGGGTACGGGAGGGATAGGCCAAATTTGCGAAGTAGCGTGTGCGACTTCCCTTCTTTCTCTTTCGGTATCTCCTTCTTCTTATGCATCGGAAGAAACGTGAGAGCAAAAAGAGGAACGAGAAGAACAAGAACATCGGGAGAGAGAGAGGGAGAGAGAAAGACAGCAATGAAGAAGAGAAGCAAGAAAGGCGTACTCGGGTGTATAATTAACATACCAAGCCCTTCCCGCCCTCTTCTCCCTTTCTCTTTCTTATTCGCGCTTGTATATACAACATACGCGCGGAATAAGGCAAGCAAACACATCTTGGTGAACTGCTCGTACACCAGTAGAGTCCTTCTTCTTCCTCTTCTTCCCGTGAAAACACGTGCATGTACACACATCTTCTGCAGACGCTGGATATATTGTACACCTACCTACTAGTGGGGGATGAAGAATGATAGACGAACCCGTATATAGGTACCCATAGTGGTTCATCTGTTCTTACACTATCACCTATACGTCATACTTACCCACATATATAATATACACAGGTTTGGTAAAATTACACAGCATAATGTACGTACTGGAGCGCTCGAAACTCTTGATTTAAGAGCTTGACTTCTTCCCCTTCTTCTTCATCTTCGTGCTCCAATGTTTACTCAGACTAGCGCCCATTTATTCCGATAATTGCGAACATGGTTTTTACTTATTTTGTCACTTGTTGGCGCCGCACCGCAGCGACGACTGGATGACTGGACGCGGTGTCTAGTGTATGCACGTGCGTCTTCATAGATGTGCATCTTATTTACCGTCACGTGCACGTATACCGTATAGGAGCGAGTTGAAGAAGAAATCGTGCAAACGGGTGGAGTGAAAGTGTGCTTCACGGTCAGTGTGGTGCAGATTGGCGATGTGCGTGCGGCTGATGGGATAAGCGCTCTCGCGGAGCGATAGTTACGGCGGCGCGCCGCGATATTTATTCCCGTGGATCTGTAGGCAAGAAGGGGAAAAGAGACATAGAGTGGCGGGCGTGCAGGCTGGAAGAGGATGGAGAGAAGGTCGGAGTTGAGGAGGAGGAGGAGCCTCGCAAAAATAAGGGGCGCTTATTAAGTTTCTGTGGCGCGCGCGTGTTATTCGCGGCCCCGTGATCATCCCTCTCTGCTTCTCTCTTTCTCTCTCTCTCTCTCTCTCGTGGTTTTGAGCGTTGGTGTGTGTTTACGTGTAATCGGCGAGAGGATTTAAAGGTGGGTGGCTTTTGTATGCCGAGTATGTTGTTTTGAGCCTTTTTCTTCTTCCCTTCCTTTCTGAAATCGGATGGTTCAGGGTGAAACCATCGGAGGAGATTGCGGGTACTTGCCGCTCAGCATACATATATACGCATGCTGCTATGTTTCGAAGATATCGTTAGTTTGAATAGCGTGGAATTCGTGTATTTCGAGTACAAGGATCTCTATTGGCGGTGTGATGGCGTGTGGAAACTGTTTTGTTCAATGATAAAGATTTTTGTCAGGATTATGAATCTTGTAAGCCATGTCTATAACTGAGGGGATATCACTCTTACGTATGAGGTCCAAATAATCTCAGATTTCTAAAAATTTCTAATGATTTCAAAGAGATTTCACATTGATTTTATTGGCTTCCATACAAAAAATTATTTACTCAGTGATTACTATTTTGTCCATAATGATTTGAGCTGATTCTAAACGATTTTAAAATTGATGTATCATCCGTTTTGTATTGATACTATTTTATTGGATCTTAATTCACATACATTAATAGAAAATATAAATAATTTTAAAGTGATTTATTTAAGAAGGATCCATATGATTTCATCGACTGAATAGTCTCTTGCCTATAGGTTAATCATGTGTAGCTGTTTCTTCAGGTGATTTCGTTTGACGACCGTTTGTACCTTTTATGTGTTGCCTTGAAATAAAGAAATCTCGAAATGAATACGTATACAACCTATCAAGCACATTTTCAAACACATCACCCATATCCTGCTGATGAGAACAAGCTAAGAACTATTTCTCCTTAACCTACCTATGAAAATTTCCAATATATCCCCTTTCCACCATCGGCATCGTCTAATTACTATCCGAACACACTCATCTCATTACGATTTCATCCACGGGATCACCTCGACAAAACCCTTAACAGTAACAACAACAGCGCATACTACATGCATCGGTATATATAGTAAATGCGTAATCGCATCATCAAAGTACGCGGCCGCTGCGTTCGAGTATTAATTTTATTACACCTACGAGTGGTATACAAGAGAACTAGGGGGCGAGCAACCGATCAACATCAAACTTGCTCCTTCGCTCGTATTTCAAAATCGGCAATTCCGCTCGTAACGATCATTGCCGGTGCTCAGGGGACCTGCAGCTAGTTGGCGCTCGTACACACACCTTATACATGTTGTACATACGCCGTAATATAATATACCTACTTGCAAAGAGCATATTCTAGTAATGGAAGCTTGCGTGCGGATAGAATCGAGATGATGTGATGTGCTCTCGGCTCTCCTGATCCTATACTCTTCCACCTCACGCCCTGTGGTGATGTGTATACATGTATTTGTATGCAACGGTTTGAAAGCGGCGCGCTTTAGCTGCTTCGATGCTTGATTGAATATGCTATGGGCTAATGCTGTTGTTCTGCGGTATGCACGGTGAGATTCATTCGTCTTGAATTTTTGTCTGCGTTCGTGATAACTTGCATTCTGGAAAAAAAGTCTATTATTCTTATTCATTGCTTCGAAAAGGCGACTTTTATTTCCGTTAAGAATAAAATGTGTATGGATTTATTTTAGGGATTTTCAGTTCCTTGATAAAACCTGAGGGTGTTGAGTTTTAAGACCACATTTGTAAGGTTAGTGGCTCATAAAGAGCTCGCATTCATGGGGTTTTGGGTTCAAGAAGCTAACAGTGTACTGTTGTTAAATTTTAGTATCTCAGGATCATTGATGTCAAGCACTGTCAGTTTCTTCACTTAGAAGAAACCTAACAGTACTGAATTTGAGAATCTTGAGGATTATGACTTCGGAAAGCTTGCATTATATAGTTAATAGGGTTAACAAGCTAACGATATATCCGATAAGACTTTCGAAGTTCACATGAATCAATTGTAGGTATTGTATGCTACCAGGGGAAACCAGATGAACCAGCTGGGACTGAAATCCCTTTATAGTGAGGCCATTTGGTTTGGAGAGCTTGCATTATACAATGATTAGTTTTGCAGCACTCATAGTTGGACACTGCTGGATTTCAGGGATTAAAATTCATATATTCCAGACATTTTTAGCTTTAAGGATAAAACCTGAAGGTGTTGGGGTTGAAAACCTTGTGGAATAAGTTTGACGGAGTTAGAGAGCTTACCCTTTTGTGTTGTTTGATAAATAGCGCCTGGGGTACCCGGTGGAAAAACAAATGGTCGAACTAAGAACCTCGAGTAGCAAGAGCTTATATGATAGAACTACAGGTTTAAAGAGGTGTTAGTGTGGCGTTGTTGGATTTCAGGATCTGATGTTGGTGGTGCATCGCAGGGATTCATCAAAACCTTATGTCATAAAGTTAATGACTTCAGAGAGTTTGCATTAGTTTTCAAATTTCGGAAGCTTGTACATTTGGAAAAGTAGCTATAGGAGTAAAATCTCAGAACTGGAACTCGATTGTATGACTATACTCCTCATGATGAATCTTCACCAAGTCAGCATTGAGGGAGAATGAAACATTTAGTTCTACTCTTGAGAATAAAGCTAGTCTAATAACGTATACACATTAACGTTTGACACGGAAAGGATAAGAGCAATATGTTCCTTCATCTTTTCCAGTGAGGCTTGGATGTAAAAGATAGAACCGCACAACTAAGTACCATCAGACGAGATAGTGCCAGGTCTGTTGTATGTATTCGAAGACTTATTATTTGCGTGCATTGATTGATTATGGAGAATTTCAGCCCAGAAATTAAAAAAACTCATAAAATAAAGTATTTGGGTTTGGGGAGTTTGTATGACGGGAGATTTTGAATTCCATGAGCCTATTGGGTATAGCTTTGTTGGATTCGAGGAGCTTGCATTGGTTGATTCTAGGGGCTTTTACTTTCTTGGGGAGAAAACTGGGATTCTGGGTTGATTCTTAATCTGGATTCTTTTCAGTGGCCCAAATTGTATAATAAATCGTTGGGTAAAGTCCAGTCTAACGAACCATCTTCGGTCTATTGAAGTACAGTTTAATGCACGTAGCAGTGTAATGTACGTGTAATAAAGTTTACTAATTTGAATAAAACACTGTATCCAATTCCAATCTTCAACAGAAACCCTCAAATTTCCCTGCACAAATAATCAAATCATCAAATACCACGACCTCTTATACGTGCACTACTACACCCGCTTAGCCTCTCTTCGGCCCATCAGAATTTCCTACCCCCCCCCCCCTCCCCACCGTTCTTCCGACTTCGAATACGCGCAAACACAATAGACTCCGCGAGTCAGAAACAATCACCAGCGCCACTTGAAAACGCATAACAGCCCCGAGCGAGCCGGTCACGATAACAATACTCGTAACACCCTCTTCTCGACCGTATATGCAGGTACATACATGCATTTTCGCCGGTGGCCAACAGCAGTTCCAGCAATACGGTAAACCAACGCTATGTATATATTCGTATAAGCACGAGCGCGTGCGATGGTGGTTGTGGCGGTGGTGGTGCAGGAGCGCAGCATCAAATCAAATCAACAAGGGCCCCAAGAGCCGCTTCCCGTTTCTTATCCACACTCATTCACAAACGAAATGTACGTGGCGCACATACACGCACGCAAACCGGTATAATATATTCTCTCGCAGAAGCAGCGAGCGGTGGTATAATAGTATAAGTATAGTAGTAGCTGGGCATAGAGCTCAACGAGTCGAGAGCAGTGGCGAGTCTCTCGAGGGCTGATTGCACGAGTTGCAAATGGAAAAACCCACGGGCACCTACCCACCTACCTACGGACGATCTCTTTCTTTTGAAAAAAAAGAAGATATATTTAAAAAAAAAAACCCGGGCGCCCGTAAGAGATAAAATAACAGAAGCAGCAGTGGCTTCTCATCCAAGTTGTACTGCACCATGACTATCGGACCCTCGCGTCGCGTATGCATGTACGTACACGCGGAGAGCTTCACACGGACGTTCTACGTGAAGAGTTCTGTCTTCCTATGCTGCAGAGCGGCGCGTACCATAAGGTACATACGATCTAACTCTCGTCTCTTCCTCTCCTCCCGCGTGCATGGAGACTCTCGGTCTATCCTCTCAACGTGAGGTCATATCCCCATGAGAACGAGCGAGAGGACGAGGAGACGGGTGTACCTGCACACGGGATACGCAGATGCTGCTGTTGAGGCTGCAGCCATGCACGGGCTCTGTTCTGCACTTCCGATCCTTATCTCGAAGGTGGGTAGGGAGAGAGAGAGAGTCACTGCAGCGTGCGTGTACCCATCAGTATACACCTAATGTACTATATATAGATATATACGTACGCTTGAATGGCGAAATGACGCGTGGTACGTATACATGTACATATACATATGCACATGTTCAGAGTACTGGGTGGAGAGATAGATGGATCGAGGCGGATAGTTAAAGTTCATTATGGACCTGCACGTAACGCGGAGGGGGGGACGCCGCGCCGGAGAATGGGATACGTGTGTGTATTATATACGTTTATGGGCATCAGAGTGTCTGGGGTGTGTTCGGGATTTATCAGAACCCCGAGCGTGCGTGCGATGATTCGCGAGGTGTGGTATGCGTCGCGTGTCTCTGCGGCCGTAGATTTTTTGGCTTTATAAGTGATATCCCACCGGGCGAGAGAGAGAGAGAGAGAGAGGGATTCTCGGTTCTCCGTATCGAGAGGGTCGGGGGGGTTTTCTGCCCGTGCCTCGAATTGGGTTCGCGGTGCAGCGGGCCGCGTACGTCCTCCTTCGCGGCGCGTTAAACCGCTTTCCCCCGCTCGCTCGGCGCGATGAGATTTTATCTCGCGCGCGCGCCGATCGGGGAGTAATTTCTTTTTAATTAAAGCCGCAGCGATTAGCCGGCTCTGCGGCCTCCTCCTCGTCGACGGTGCCGGGTGTGTGCGAAAGGGCTGCGTTGTTATTTTCCCGGCTTCCCCTTGTACCCGCGATGGTTTTTTGTTTCTGGTGGGATTATCGTTGCTCGAATGCGAAAACCGAGGCTGAACCAAAAATACTTTGTGCAGAGTCGAACGGTAGTTGTGAGCTGGTTCATTACATTGTCGATATCTCTAAAAATGTGAATTCTGGAACGCTTTTTTTTTCACGGTAAAAATTGGGATGTATATTAGAATCGAAAAAGTATTTTGATTCTGTTCGGTCCGTCGGGTGGATTATCAAACAATTTTGGACACTGATTATTTCTTTTTTTAGACTGACGAAAATTGATGAGGATAGAGAACGTCAAAGTTTTGGAGTGGGGGAAAATGATGTGACGATTTTCGAAAATTCAAGACAGTCGTGACGTATTCACCCCCCCTTCTGAATTATTATGAGCTCCATCTCCGTCAAAAATTTTTGTTAATGTAAAAAACAAAAAATAGACGAGTCCAATACTTTTTGATAATTTATCCGACGGACCAAACGGAAGTGCTAACTGCCCATTAATTTAAAATCATGTTTACATAAAACATATATTTTTGTAGAAAACCATATGGCCGATATATTGACCGATCGTCAAAAATTTATGAAAAAATTTAGTTTGTGTGTGGAAAATGTAAAGTACCTTTTCTGAAATTAAGAATTAGACAAACATCAAAATTATATGACACAAAATTATGTTTAGGTGATATGTATATTGTATCTCAACATGTTTTCAATGGCTTCTTTCACAAAAAATTTATCTTAACGCATTAGCCTGAAGTGAAATAGTAAATAAACGATAATTTTTCAAGTTTTAATTTTTATATTCCTATAACGTAATCACAAAAAAGCAAAAGAGACGCTACCTGATACCCACGAAATTACAATTTTAATAGAAAAATATGTATCATTTACTTTTATTTGCAAACTCGCTTTGCGAGCGACACATGTACGGAGCTCCTGTTTCCAGAAAATAAAAATCCGCAGTAATGGGAATATTGATACACAGACTCCTATATTTTTCCTTCGGAAGCCGATGTAATTTAAGCGCGCCTGCACAGGTCGTATAGTACTCGCGTTTATTTTCTCTTTCCTCTCCGCAACAGCAACGACCGCCACCAGATAAGCCGTTAATGGAATCCGGATTAACGTAACTCTCTCTGTCTCTTGCGAACGCTTTGGCCGCGCGTACTTCCGACGATTGCGGAATTTTGTCGTCGAGCTTGCATGGCTACAGCTTATGCTGTCTATATGCTTGTGTAGGATACGAACTAATAGAATATCAGGTGGAAAAAAATTAATTGATAATGATGGTGCTTACGATTTTTTCGTTTTTGTTATTTTTTGCAAGGATTTTTAAAAGTTTTCTATAATTAGACTTAAATTTAGTGGGAAGCTTATCTTTTTACGTCCACCTAATAATTTGAAATCTAACAAAGAAAAACAAATGAACAAAAAAATCGATAAAAAAATCATAACACTTTAAAATTTTTTTAACGTTTTTCATACAAATCTTTTTTATTTGAAATATTCTAGGTTCGTGTATAGACGAAAAGGATTGTTAATCTTGAAATTACTTGTTACTTTTTACTGTTGGACTATTACAGTCTAATAAAAACAAAGCTGTTCGAAAATTTGTATTGCTTCCTCATAGAGGAAGCTTTGTAATGGACGGAAAATCACATGTCGAGATAACATGTTATAAATACGTTTTGTGGACGCTAGAATCAATGTAGATTACTCTCGCAAAAACGTTCGTCCATCCGTGTGTGTGTGTGTGTGTGTATGTGTGTGTGTGTGTGTGTGTGTGTGTGTGTGTGTGTGTGTGTGTGTGTGTGTGTGTG
>JAPYYV010013508.1:0-25250 GCA_030522625.1 Copidosoma aretas
AAAAAAAAAAACTCTCACCCGCACATCGTCCGCAGGCACGAAGGAGCAGGCCTTCGTCCACGCGATGTCGGCCGCCGCGGCGGTCTGGCGTCTGGCGCGCGGCTGCGCCCTCGGCAACCTGGCCGCCTGCTCGTGCGCGACCCCGCCCCGGCGCGAGCCCCCCGTCCCCTCGGCCCTGATCCAGCCGTCCGCCTCCTCCTCCCTCGCCGCCGCTGCCATGGGCTTCATCGGCGTCGGCGGCTCGTCCGGCCGCGGGGCGTTCAAGTGGGGCGGCTGCGGGGACGACGTGCGCTCGGCCTCGCGCATCGCCAAGCGCTTTCTCCAGGGCTCGAGTCCGGCCCCCGGTGCCGGGCCGCACGCCAAGTTTCTCCACTCGGTCAACATGCACAACAATCGGGCCGGACGCAGGGTAGGTTATTTATACAGTGTGTTCCATTGCCTGTGATCATCATGTACCTATTATGCATGGTGTACCGTCTGTACTGGGTGTTCCGAAAATGTTTCAGAAAAACTGTACCACGAGATTAAGCTCGTCAGGACGAACAATAAAGCTCTTTACCGATATTGTCAACTAAAAATCAAGGAATTTCTGCATCGAATAACTGGCTGCGAGAGTTTTTCAAGTATTTTTTTACACTAATTGTACAGATTATCAGTTGACGATATCTCAAAAACCACGCATCGGATCGAAATTTGGGAAAGAGCTTGTTTGTTCGTCTTGACAAGATAAGTCTCGTAGTATAGTTTTCCTGGAACATTTTCGGAACACCCCGTATATTATATGCTGGTTTGAGGGAATGAACACTGTTCACCCGGAATTCCTCCTGGAAATTCAGGTATGGATTTCCAGGTTGTTTTGCAACCGCGATACCAGGTGGACGTTCTGGAAAATTAACCTTTCCGCGTGGATCAACTGGATCATCCACTCTCTCGGAGCTTTAATCGATCCGCATGTCCGTATCCATATAGAAACAGCTGGTACACCACGCGGAAGTCCTAGTAGAATTCCCGGTGGATATACGTTGGATCGGGTGTGCGCCGATTATTCGTTCTCGCCCATCCTTGATTTTAACGATTAAGAACAATATATCCGAGCACTCGAGTGCGTTCTCTCGATGAAAAAAAAAATAATAATAATAATAATGACCCAACAGGCGGTGGAACAGTCGTTGACCCTCGAGTGCAAGTGCCACGGGGTGTCGGGCTCGTGCAGCGTGCGCACCTGCTGGCGGGGCCTGGGCTCGAGCAGTCCGGCCGCGGCCGGGGCCAGACTGTTGCGCCGCTACTCGACGGCGGCCGAGGTCAGGGCGTCCTCGAGCGGCAGACTGCCGCCCCTCTATCACCACAACAACCTGCTCTACACGACCAAAAGCCCGGACTACTGTCTCGAGGACAAGAGGCGCGGCAGCCTCGGCACCACCGGCAGGTCATGTCTTGTGTATAATATTATACAAATGTTGTGTTGTATGATATATCTGATCTGTTTTTGATGAACGCGCCGCGGACGAGGGACTCCGGGGGAGAAAAACAATCGCTCGGGCCCGGCAGGCCTTTCAATAGCCCCCCCCCCCGGGCAAGCAACGATGGTCGCTAATGAGCCCCGCCGAGCGATCGAGAGCCAAGCCTCGGTTATTGCTCTCGTCATTATGTTCTCGACGAGGGAGCGATTTTTTTTTCGCAAAACGGATTTATGATCGGTGCGCGAACGCGTCGTCGTGCGGTTGCTGTTCGATCGGTGTTCGTTGATGGAAAACTGACATGTTTTTTTTTTGTTCTTTTACCAAAGGAGAAGAACCGATTGTTCTTCGACTATACCGGCGCAATTATAATACGCGCGTGCAATGCATGTATACCTTACCGCGGAGGCTGTACAGGATCCGCCTCCCCTGGTTACCCTCCGCGTGTTTACGACCGAGTTTTGCGCCGGTTAAGAACTAGAAATCCCAACGGCTCCCAGCAACCTGTTCCTGAGTCCTTACGTGATGCGCGCACAGCTCGAGGGGCATCATATGCGTGTACGCGGTGCGGTAATATCGTAACTCTCGAGCGCCGCGATCCGGACCTGTATAATTGCATCCATTACGAACTATCGTCGCGCGGTGCACCGGCAAAACCGTATCTTGTACAGAATAACCCGTGTGATTGGAGACGCGGCTCTCCGATCCGTACGACCCGATACTTGTGCCGCCGGCTGCCCGATTTCTCGTATTGAAACGTATGTACGATTCTAGTTGGGAACATGGTGGTTAGATTTTTTTTGTTTACACCCATACTGCCGTCGTGAGCAAAAGTGCGGCATCCGCACTATAAGGTATTTTCCTTACTTTTTTGATACCGTTTGTACAAGAATAATCCTGATTCCATTCAGATCGGCAACCAATAAACGCGATGTCCACATTCCAACCCTGATCTCATGATGTGCTGTTATTTTGCCTCATCATCTCCTCGCTTCTGCTTTTACGACGACAGTGGTGCGTAGCTTTAGTTTTCGCGCGTCGATCGATGTTCGAAATTTGTTGACCGATCGAAGCGGGCTTCTGCACCGCGAGTATGCGTTTCGTCGGAATCGAGATACATCGCGACACTGATGAAGGGCCGCGGGCGTGTTTCCGTCCCCCGCGATTTCCCTCGGGCGCATCAATGTTCTCCCTTCACCACATCCGGCTCGGTATATACGCGCGTCGCGAAAGCAAGCCAGCCCGCCGCGCTCGTCCTCGCGGTATCTCGCGATCCGCGCGAACGAACGATGATCGGGTGAAGCGTGGCGAAAAGCCGTCCCGCGGGCGAGCCGGGGGACGAACGAGCGGCGCGCTCGTCCGGCGAGCGTCGGGCAGATGGCCGTTGGCGGGTGTATCGGTATTTGCGTATGTACGTATACCTGCACGCCGAGGCGGGGGACGTCGGCGTTACGTTTGGTTAAAAAGTTGGTCGAAAAAATTGCAGGAGCACGTACTTTCAGGCGTAGATGTCGGTACTCGGACTGGTCGCGGGAATAACTTCGACAAATTGATGTTGTTTTGAATCGCGAATCTAATTGTACGATTCTACCGGTTTTTCTTTTCTTATTTTAGTTTTGACGGGAACAGAAGATCGTGCGATGCGAATTGTTGGTTCGGAAGCATTCTTTCTTTGATTTTTCGTTTTCCGTTCATCAGTTTGTAATGTTTAGTACACTACATTTCGCATGAACTGGATCACACGGCTGATAAAAGAAAACAAAAAATACCCGTCGTACGAACATTTTTTCCACCACGATCAACTTTCGAGACGCACGCGCTGATCCTTCTCCTCCTTATCCTGTTTCCCTTTTTTTTCTCTCTCTCTCTCTCTCTCTCCGGCCGGTGTTTTCGAACGGGCGGAGAAAAATACACATCCCCCCGCCGATCGGCGCTATCTCGCGGCCGTATTGATTTAATCAGCCGAAATAGCCGGCCGCGCCGTCCGCTCGATAATTTCGCGATCTCGCTGCGCAAATATTATCGATCGCGCCGAAGAGCCGACCGACGCGGCTGCTCTGGGGGGGGGGGATCAACTCTACGATAAAAAACTCACTTTTGCCCGGTCACGCTGGCAAAGTCCCTCGTTCGTTATTTTGGTTCGCGTGTGGGCGAAAAAAAAAAAATAATAGTGAGAGGAGGATCTTGAATTGGTGTCGCGGTCGACAGGCAGTGCAACGGCAGCAGCGCGGGCTACGACGGCTGCGAGTACCTGTGCTGCGGCAGGGGCCACGTGACCCGGGCCGAGGAGATACTCGAGAGATGCGAGTGCAAGTACCACAACTGCTGCTACGTCAAGTGCAAGACCTGCCGGAACGTCATCATCACCCACGAGTGTAACTGAGGAGGAGGGCGTGGGAGCCTCGTGACGCACTTTTTGTCGTACCTTGTCTTTTTTTGGTTTTTTCGTTCTTTGTCAACTTTTTTTTTTCGCGGTACAAAAAGAGAGAGGGAGAGAGAGAGAGAGATCGTGTGATCCTTCGTATCGAGTGTTTCGTCGATGAATTTTCATTCGAGCTTTCGAGGATGTGTGTGTCCATTCACATTTATGTATAGTTATATAGAGTAATAATTTATTCGTATACAATGTTATCGACAGATTTTGTGAAAGACGTTGACATTATCGCCTAATATATTATCATGCATGTATTATACTATAATAGTGTATAGGTACTCTAAATGTGAAGTCTTACATTACTTTTTTGGTGCCATATTTCACTTTATCATCGTCATTATCATCACTTCGATACAACAAAACCGCGTTTTAATGCGTGAAAAACGTTGTCCTCAATACGCATTCCATGCTTTTTCTAAAATATCATACCTACAATATGAGTATTATACCTATACGGACTGATGAATTTTGTCAAACAAAACGACAAGTTATTTATTAAACGGTACAGTCCATGTACTATGGACGAGGACAGCATTAGTAATAATAATGATAACTACAGTGCATATACATATAGCACTACGAAAATTTGTTTATTTAATGTAAATCGTGTTTAGAGATTAAAAGAAAAATATACCCGCGTAGTGCTCCGATAGCACGTATAGCTCGCGGCGCTTTAATTGGACTGGCAATTTTTATCCATAAACGTATTAACTATAACAAAGTGTGCGTGTTTCCGTGTGAATCTATCATCACGCGTTATAAGCCGAACGAACCGAGCTAGGAGGCCCGCAACAATACCTTCGTGAAAATTCATACCTTGAAAACCGAGCGAGCGTGTTAATTCTTCGAGTCCACACTGCGGTCTTTTTGACAAAAAAAAAAAAAAAAGAAAAAAAAACAACGGACAATACGCCCGCGAGAACTGCAGACCGAGCGCGGGATCGCGGTTTAATGGTCGGTTATTTTCACCTCGCCACCATACACCAATACGCGATACCCATAATGGACTCACGCGGTCGCGCTCGCCCGGCCTCCATCATATCGCGTTCTCATTAGCAAGCGAAGCGAAGCCGAGATTTATTTCGAGCGTGTGCATGTATGGTTGTCCTTTTTCTTTTGCCCCCGATGTACGTGCAGTCCAGGTGTTTGCGAGAGCCGCGGACAAGAGGAAATGTACGTACGATGTATGACAGCGCTCAAAGTCACGCGCGAAACACTCATATACTCTTTGAGGTATCGGAACGATAACAGTAATAATAATAATGGTAATGATTCATCATAAATCGTCTAGTGAATTATCAGTGTAGTATTGTCTCGAGCGGTAGGTTTTTATCATTTATACGTGCATGCATAACGTATAAATATGTATTTCACGTATTCCCCGTAGCTTTGCATGTATTATATTTAACGACGACCGCGCGTATGGGCATTGGAGGCGCAAAAAGAGAGCAATCACGATGTAAATATATATAGCGAACTTTCAATGTCGACGACGCATTGTACTCGAATTTTATTGTACCGTAATAAATGCATTAAACGCAACTCGAACGCTATGCCCGTCTTTCGTCGCCGAGAAAACTAAGGCGACGGTACTGATCGTGGGAATGACAAACTATTATTCCTCGCTACGCTTTTCTCCCGATTCTTTGTCCAAGTCGAGATCCTTCAACAACCAGCACCAGTCGATTTTGTTGCAATCCTTGGGCCTTTCCGCGGCTGTCCAGTAGAGGCCCTTCAAATAGCATTCGGATCTCATGAGCAAATGAAATGATTATCTCTCGTTAATTCGAAGAATAACACGATCAACCTTTAAGTTTATCGGCAGCGCCGGTGGCGTGGGATTGATCTTGATGTTGAGAAAATCTATCAGATCCGAGCAGTCGACGTGTCCTCGATCGTTTTTCCAAAGTCTATCATACGATCGGTCACGAGGGAGAACATATTACCATTGTATGCATCAATAAATCTCAGATTACGTGTGGAATTTTTCTTTCACACAGTACAACTTACCGATCGAGCATGAGGTTCATCAGTTCGCGCTCCAGAGGTACTCTATTGGCGCGCAGTATAGTGTAGAGCTTGTCCTGGCTGAGGTGGCCCGTTTTGTCCCTGTCCCAGTCGCGGATGTCCTCCTCGAGCCTGTCCAAGTCTTGCCAAACGTAGCGATTCAGTTCCGTGTGGACCAGTGCTCTGTGATGAACATCGATCAAAGTTCAGGGACACGTTATGTTTTGGTCGAGAGGGTAAGTTTCCCGAACTCGACAATTGCACGGGAGCTGATTAAACTTGAACTTTAGTAAAAAAAGGTCACGAGATTAAATACGTCGCGATGAATCGTTCTCTTACCTCACGTACTCTCGCGGATACAGTTCCCTCTGCTCGCAGAGCGCGTAGTGCCGCGCGAGCGCCAGAATCTCGTGCTCGGTCATCCGGTCGCCCAAGTACTCGTTCAGCGCCTCCCTGTGGCAACGGATAAAAACAAATATGTTTCTCGACCATCGTCCACTCGCGTCATCCGCACTAAAAGTCACCTCAGCCGCGTCAGCGTCAGGACCTTCGGCTGGTCGTCGGACTCGGGGGGCGAGTAGGCTTCGACGAACTCGCGGTGGACGGATTTCAGGCCCTCGCGTATCTTCCCCAGGATCATCCGGACGTCGGACTTGGGGAACTGCGCCGGTGGAAACGATGCGTTAAATTTGCCATCGGCCGTCAAGCGGCGCGCGCGGCAAAACATTTCCGCTGATGTTTACTTGCTACTTTGTCGGTAAAAATGCACGGTGATCGTTTTACTCGAATATGATCCGACCAACCGAAGTGGTGTATTGTATTTTACTACTTTCCAACCGGTAAATGTACCAAACCTCGTTGGGCTGGTTGTTTACTCCGACGCTACCTCGGTACACAAGTAAATTTCAACAAACATTTTCCACCGTCGCGCAAGTATTATACCAAGGTGCTGCGCAGACCTCAACGCGATGGCGCTCCATGTAGTTGAACGTGTACTCGTCCGCGCTGACGAGCGTGAATCTGAACCCGTCGAGGCTCACCACGGCCCCGACGTAAAAGTGCCGGGGCTCGTAGTACCTCGGCTCCTCGCTCGTGAAAAGGCCCTGGCCCGGCAGCCGGACCCGCACGCGCTGCTGGAACATGCTCTTCGTGCGCCCTGGACACGGCGACGGCAAAAGCGTTCAGAGGTGAGTTCCACATCAATGTAATATTTTAACGCTGGATCGTACAGGTATAATCTCACTTGGCTCGGTGCAGCCGACCTCGATCACCCCGACGGTGCTGTCGAACAGGCGGACGCTGACGACGAAGCACCTGTCGTTGTTCTCGGGAATGTCGGACAGCATTTTCGCGCCGAACCTCAGGATGCGGTTGTCGTTTTCTTGACTGGGAGCACAGAGGAGGGACACTTTGGGATCGTCGTTCTCTCATCTCTTTTTCGAACGAAAACACTCTATTTTTGGTTTTCTCGGGTGAAGAACGCTTGTCTTTTGGCCAAACAGATTTTTAACCAACGGCCGTTAAAGATGCCAATGTGGGGGGGGGGGGGGCTCTTGAACAATTCAGGTTCAAAACGCGTATGCATGAAAAAAATATTGGTCAGAGCATGGACTATTCCTTCAATGTTTCTACTTTATATTTTCGCGCACCATATTTTTTTTCTTCGGGAATAGTACTAATGGAAAGAAAAACAATGTGCATCGTCGAAGCAAACAAAAAAAGGCAATGGTTCTGCCAGGATTTAGTAAAATTGTTCATTGAAATTTAAATGGATACTCGAATGTTGTTGGACTCTGCAGAACCGTTCTTCAAATTTCGATCCATCGAGAGAGGTAAAAAATTTCAGAACCCCTGTCGTTGCCCGGGGAAAACCAAAAAAAAAAAAATGACTCGTTCTTCGCCCGAGGCGTCGATATACTATAAACGTCAACGGGCCTCACTTCTCGTATCGAAAGGCCCGGTCGGTCGGCAGTTTCGGCCGCCGGGGCACCACCGAGAAGCAGTTGGACAGCGAGTCCTCGTACGAGCCGAACCCGTTGTACGGCGGCACCTGGAACCGCCGCTCCGGCCCGTCGCTCTGCTCGCCGCGTCTCAGGGGCGTGAAATCGTCCAGGCCGTACTTCGTCCTTGCACCGGTAGAATGTCATTTATTTGATTTTTTCCCCAATCGACCACGCGGTACGACATGTTGCAAGAAGTACCTGTAGAACTCTTTCGTGAAATCGTCCATGTCGACGAGGACGACCTTGCGCCCGAAGATGTTGAGCTGCGCGCCGATCGCGAGATCGCAGTCCCTGTAGCAGCGCTCGCCGGCCGATGGTCGCTGGTACGACCGGTCGGCCACGAAGTAGCCGCGCTCCGTGTTCTCCCCGAGCACGTTCAGGAGCGTCAGCGGCTCGCTGCTGCCTATCGGCTCTAGCTCTGTGAAAAACTGGAAATTGGGGGGGATTGAAAGAAACGAAAATAATATCCATCGGAATATCAACTGAAATGAACACCTTGGTGTTACTGCGCTATGCGAAAAGTACGTTACCTTGGGTATTTTCGATCGCTTGACCAGCAACGATCTCACGGACGGACCGCCCGAGGCGGGCAAGCTCTCGATGACCTCCATGCAGCCGTCCACGAGATAGTAGAGCACCTCCAGGTTGTGCACGTATCCGTAGGGCACGTCCGAATCGTCCCAGGTGCCGAAGAACCTCAGCACCTTGCCGTCGTACTTGAGAAAACTGCCCAACCTGTCCTCCTCCTTATTCTGCTTGCGCCCGACCGATGCGGCCTGCAGGACGGACCGAAGGATCTTTTTCATCAAAAGCCGTCGGATTCGTCTCAAAGTTTTTCACGACATCGCGCACGTTATAAGGTCACGGTTAAAGTTGAAACGTTTTTCCGATGATCCCTAGACTGCGCGTATAATACTCTAAACCAATACGCACTAGGGATCATCGGCGAGAAAAATTTTCGTTTTACAAAGAAAAATCGACGCAACCCTCTTTACCATACTCACTCCGATACAAATGACGTCCAAAATTATGCGGCTCAGCGAGAAATATCGCATGCAGTGATCAAACTGTAGCATTATGATAAATACAAGCTAGGCAGTATGATGTATTACGCTTTTGTGCCCCTGGCCGGCCGGCACCGGCGGCTCGAATGGATCCGGCACGGGGATTCCCATGCGGTTGAGAAAGTGCCTCGTGAACTTGTCGCAGCTGTAAATTTTGTAGACGCGACCGAAAATCTGAGGCTCCCTGTCGATGTTCAGGTCGAGTATGTCGAAGTACCGGTACTTCACCGGGTCCGGCAGGGGGATCCTTTGACGGCGCACCAGAACACCTGTGGACACGAGATGAATCGCTGACTTGATACTTGGACGCGTTTTACTCCTTCTTTGTTTCGGATACTATCATGTCTATATGTGTATGCTTTATAATATGGTACGAGCGAATATTGAAAATCCATTCAGCGAGAGAACGCTCCTCCTCGTTGAAGTAGCAGGTATGATTGTGCGCACTCGAGTGACATTGTATCGGTCCCAGATCCCGTTTTATGCCGTTCCCAAATAGGATCCGGGACGGATACGATTTTTTCGGTCGAGGAGTACGTTCATGCATACACGCAGAAAAGACGATAGAAGGGCTTTCGGGGATGTATAACAAGCCCAAGAATACAAGAGAGAGCGTATGGATACTTGCCCTGCTCGAGGCCGCTATTATATACGGACGGCTCGGAAACTTTCATCGTCCCGTCCTCGAGAAAGAAGCTGATATTGACGAGGCGAGTCCTGCAGGGCTCCCGGCCCTCGTGAATGCTCTCTTGGAAGTAGGCATTGAACATAAGCCGCTGCACGAGAGTTCATGCGAAAGATATGTAAGGGGAAAGCTGTATGTACTCGTGAGATATATACGTATGTGCCTCGGTATGGGGGGGAGGGGGAGTTGCAGAAAATTTTAAAAAGCATTTCTTATTTTCAACGGGTTTTACTTTTTTTCGTTTCGACAAATGAATAGTCATTTTTGTGAGACCGTTTGGAAATTATCAACCGTTTTGCCTATTGAAGGATTAAAAAAAAATGTATGATCATGATCGAGACATGCAATTTCATCACGCTTTTTGATTCAATCGCACGAGAATAATGATGTTCATCGCGATGACGAACGATGAACAAATTAACAAACGGATGGATCCAAACCTGACCATCCAGGGACAGCCAAGGGGGGCTCGGGGGTAACTCGCCCCAGGCATACAGAGCAGGGTAGCGATCGTGGGGCGAGCTCTTGGATTTGTCCGCCAGGTAATAAACGCCCTCGTGCAGCTTGTCGAACTGGATCGATCTGTTGAATCGCGTTCGGCCGATCTTAAATCGAGCATCGCGGTTTCTGTGATTAATTCGCTGTTTTTAACGTTCCCATTGAGTTTACAAAAACTTTCGAATTTTGTGAGCCAATAATTTTAATGCCAAGGCACGGTAGTTACGACTATTTTTTTTTTATTTTTTTTTAATTGTCCATAAAACAGCGGATACCTTAAAAATGGCCCATTGTTGAACAATGCAGCGTGTGTGCTTTTGTTGACAATAAATTAACCAATAAATTTTTCTCTAATTTTATAAAGAGACGAATAGAATAGCAAATGAAAGTTGAAACCGGATGAAATTTGCTTTGACACTCGTATTAAATTATACGATTACACACTTTGATCAAAGTTGTTTGAAATTTACTTGAAAATTAACCATCGTAACTATACACTTACATTAGTATTGAAGTTGTAGCCCGGAAGGCAAGGCAATTGCTGGACTGTGCTCATCGTTGAAAATTTATTATTACCTCTGTGACGGTAAATTTAAAAACGATTGGTTTACTTGTAAATAAAACAGACGACAGAACGTTTCACGATGTGAACATTCCAAATTCCGACGCAGAAATTATTATTCGGGGTTTCCTTGGCAATGAAGAATGGGTACCGCCTCTCCGTGTCGAAGGGGCGTGTATGATCAATAGTGGGTTTGAAATATTTATCAAATATGAAAAATAGTCATAAAATTAGAAGGGAAAGGATGCACAAAATGAATGCGAATGATTTTTTTATGAAGTAATATTTATTCTCACTTAGCCTTTTTTAAATAATTTTGTACGCGGACATATAACGTCGTGTAACGTAGCAAAAGTCTTGTATGTAATAATGCACTCTTGTTAGTCTTGTGAAATAGCATTAATCTAGGATAAAAATTCAGACACTAGTAGCATAGCACATTACATGAAATCATGTCAAAATTATAATTAACATTTTTTTTTATCGATAACAGCTTTTAATATTAATCAATTAAAAAGAATATTGTACGTTATTATCTCAATGACTATAAGATACAACTTCAACGATAACGGATGATAAATTTATAATAGTTTATAAATATTTTCAAAGCTGCATTTGGAAGCTGTATGGGCTATAAATATTGTATATAAAACGCTCAGCGTTTTTTGAGTTAATAATTTTTGCTTACATTCTATACAATACAATTACATTTGATTAATTTTTTAATTTACTGAAAATCAGCATTTTTAAGGCGCAAAGAGAAATTCTTCATGGCACAGTTGAGATAATTTTTCTCTAATTTTGGTTACATTTACTGAGTGCCAGAAAGTGTAACGTATCATATACGAAAATGTGAACAATATTTTTTTTATGATTTTTTAATTTTTCATATAATATTAAGAATCTATGAACACAATTTAATTTTCAATTTATGTGAGGCAAGAATGTATTATCTTATTATTTTCAAGCACTCACGTGGTGATCGAAATGATCAAAGAAAATTCGGCAGCTTTGCTTTGATAAAAATTCAGTTCCTTTGCGCCAGTAACATGATGTTTGTGTAATTTTTCATTCACGTATTCAATAAAGTTCTCAAAACCAGAGCAGCCCTCGAACTCATCCAAATTCTTAAATAATCAAGTAATAGAGTAGCTCTGAATGTTTTTGTATGTGTATATATATTATCAAACACATTTTACACCCCTACTCCCTCAGCTCGAGGACTGGGACTTTATCCCTCACTTATAGACATAATTGTATAAGTGATGAAAAGTTTTTTTTCTGAGGTGGAATATGATTCGATAGTTAAAGGTCTAGTGGACGAAACAGTTGTGATGAATAAAATGTTCAATATTTTTAATGATAATGAAAATAAATCGAAATTTAAATCTAGTTATTGAAATTTCGTGATTTTGGAGGTATCTATTACGTGATGAAAAAATAAAGGAACAAATGACTCCAGCGTTATTTAGAAATACGTAATCAAAAGATGTTGAATTTTGCTTGGCTCTTATGTTATTCATGTGGCATTGGGAGTTATATTTATTATTATCACACAGTTTAGGCTATATAGGGACACGCACGTGAACAATATATCACTCTTATACGTTATACATATACTGACTTAGCACCCATGAATTTTAACAACAAAATTTCAATCAATATCAAAATTTAAGACTCAATCGCGTCGTACGTTTTATACGCGATGGTAAATATATTACTTACTAGAACAATGCGAATTTTTTTTTGTTTTTGTAGAAATATTTGCGGACAAAAAAAAAAAAGGGTGAAATCAACAAAAACGGCACAACACGAAATCTGAAGCTAAAATGTTTTTTTTTCGTAGCAACCTTTTTAAATAAAAATATTCTTCAGCTTGGCTCCTTGAATTTCTTATTCGTGCTGCTTTTGCGGATTTCGTCCTTTTTTGCTTGCAAGTATACTTTTCAATCGATCAAATTACCTTCGAACTACAATGTTAAATAAAAAATCGCTTATCATAATCATCATCGACCAAAGTTGGCGTACAAAATGCGTAGAAATACTTAAAAAAATGCGCAAAAAATGAAAAAACCATATCCATCAGGATCAAGCGTATCGTACTCGTTAGGTACTCGCACCCAAAAGTCAAGAGTTACGTCGAGACACAGCCCGGCGATTCTCGCAATCGGCCCAGTCCAGGCCCCTCTGTCACCTGGGCAGGCACGAGCCGAAGAACCGCCAGTAGCGCCTCCTCTTGAGTTTCAGCCACTTCTAGTCCTTCGTCTCGGGCTGGAGTTCGTACCAGCTGGTAACCGACTGGCCAAGATCGACCTCGGACAGCTTGATGCGCGCCTCGCCCATGCACTTGTTGCCGGCCGACAGCCAGCCCTTTTGCGTGCATACCGAGAGCTCGAGGATGCGCGAGTTGGCCTCGCCCTGCGAGACCAGGTACTCGAACTCCTAAAGAATTTCAAACGATGGCCACAGATCAGAAAATTTGATTGTTTCTTCAACTGTTCTAATTACGTTTGCATTTTTTACGATAGGAAGAATTTGACAGAAATTTCCATCCAGAATTAATAATTTACCTCGTCGAAGACAGGGTTGCAGTTGTCCTTCATCGTCGCGGTCTTGCGTTTGGTGTCCTTGTGCTTGTCGGGCAGCAGGTAGAGCTTGACGTACGGATCGGGGATGTTCGACGGGTCGTTTTGCGGCAGCGGGAGGTTGCTGGGAACAAAAACGCAAGTTTTACTTGGTGAAAAAAAAATTATTCCATAGAAAGTGTGCACGAAATATTAACAAAACGTTAAAAAGGACGCAAAACGTTTTTCTAACGTTTACATGCTAGAATGTCGTACAACTTGAATACATATATTACTTAAAAAAAATTCGAATACACATTATTATTATATAGAAGTTGAAGCATAAACTTGATCAAGCTCGTATCTAAAAATACCAATGCTCGTAAAATATAGATGAACTACATATAATTTGAATACGGTACTGAAAAAGTACTAAAATATTTTACAAGTCTATTGCGTGTACAATATATACATATGTATATTTTACACATACTATTCTCATGTAGAAGCTTGATCAATTTCATAAATAAACAACACAAAATACTCTAACTCGGGACGTCTGGTCATGGGCCCCAGTTCTGCTTATCCGTTAAAAATGTCCACTTACGCCACTTTGTGCACGACGACGATGAGCTTCTGTCTCTGAACGCTGTACTTGAGGGTCACCTGGATGCGGCCGAGTTTGCTGTCGCCTGACTGCGATTTGATGCTGGGATTCCTGCGGATCAGTCCCGGCGAGTCTTCGCGCACGGTGTGCTTTGGGATCGTGGACACGGGAGTTGCAGCGCCGTTGTCCTGCTCCTCGGCAACCCCGGCCTCTGGTATTGGCGTGGCGCTGACGTTGGTGACGTTGCTCGCGTCACTCTTCATCGAGTCTTTCGACGGTTGGCGCTTGAGGGGAGCCTCTGCTACTGGAAAATCCATCGTTCACGATACGTATGATTCGAGTTGAAATTTGGTGGAAAATAACGCTCGAAGGGATCGAATAAGTCCTTACCGATGCTGGACGCACTCGATTCTTGCCGCTCGATTTTTTTGTTGAGACTCCGAACGTCCTCGTCCTCTTCGTTGTCGGATGTGTCTTCTGGCTCTTCGTATTTCAAGATCTGAAAGTATAATTGGTTGATAACAGTTGAGTAGTTCATTGTTTTACATTGAAAATAAATTGGCACTCAAAGCTTCGGGCATTATCTACTTGTATACTCACTCTCAGTTTCATTGATAGAGACACTTTGCTTTCAGGTCCGCTCTTTTGCAAGCCGAATGGTTGCAGTTTCATTTGCAAGTCAGGCATAGCCAACAGTTGGGATATATTGTACCAGAATATTCCGATTGGAGTTGCACTTTTGAAGTCAACTACCTAAACATTAGTAACAGATTCAAGTAAAGAGGGATCACAGAAAATTGATAAAAATGCAATAATTATAATGTCCTTGAACGATGGAATGATGGAATATATCAGAAACTGCTGCATGATAATTTTTTTTTAACACAATTCTCATAGAATTTTTTTTGGATTTTCGACAAAACTATGTTTTCTTGAATAAGGATTGAATATTTGATTAACTAAATAATTTGCAACAAGAAATCCATAATCATGGAATAAGTCTCTTTGAAAAAGTATTCTGCTCAAGTACTTACCTAGCAACGTGTTGAATTTGCTGCTAGGCGTATGAAAAATAACATTTTATCCAACAATGAGTCATAACTTGGTAAAAATGTTCCCGAGTCCTAACGCTTGATTTACCAAAAAATATATAGCGTTTCTGTTTCAAGATAAGACAACGAAAAAATAGGTAGTTTAACAACTGATGAACGTGACTACTCTTTCTAGATATTTTTTCGACAGCTGATAAAAACAATCACATCATATTTATTTAAAAAATAGTATGATAAAATTAACGTGCATTCAGTAACTGAAATCTCGTTTCACTTGGAAAACGCTAAACTCGAGAAACTTGGACATTTATTATTTCAAAATGGTACAACCACGTAATTTAAAATCAATTTAAAATAAGAAATAACTTCAAAAACCCCAGATTACAACAATTTATCATTATGCCCACCTGACACAGACATTTTTATGGCTAAGACACTTTGATCATTTAAAATTACCTTGATGTGAAGAATTCCAGTCTCAGGATTTCCTACGAGCATAGTGAATCCTTGCTCCCACACAGGATTGGAAGATCTGAAAATTGTTCCCGTTTTTTCGACTTTGCCACCGACGCTGGCCTCCAAAAAGACATCGGGTTGTTTGCTACCTTTCGAACACTGGAAACAAACATTTTTTTTTCTTCAGCCGGTTGTTTTAATTTTTAATCATTCATAAATTAAACTTATATTTTGGGTTATCTTACAGGTAAGTTTTTGGCAGAGTCAACGTAGAGAATCAGTATAGCAGAGCTCATCGTAGTTACACGTAACTCTTGGGTTTCTTTCAGAGCCTAAAAACAGTGCAATAGTAGGCACGATGTCTATAATTTTTTTAAACAACAGACTCGACTTACAGTTTTTAGATCACTAGCTTTATTCGTAAGCTGAAGCCAGACAAGATGAAGATGAACCATTCCGTGTTTTGCCAATTCAAGAGATATCCACTAAAAAAAAAAGAAAAAGGTACTTGTCAACTGTCCAATACATACATCAGAAATACTGTACGTAAAACTTACTTTATCGATTGTTCCCTTCCTTTTGACACGGTTAACTTCGATGGTTGCCCTAAATACGAGACATTAAATGAATATCGATGGTTTTTCAACAAAAATCACATTCAGAGCAATGATGTTCGATATGCACGTTAGTCTGTTTTAAAAATAAAAGCATGCCAAAGGTATTGAAAAATTTAAAAGCCTTCAACCAGCTTAGTATACGATCTTAATGAAAGATTCGGAAGTAACGTTATGCATGTCTCGAAACTGCAAGCTATTATGCGAGAAATACAGCAATTCAACGAATTAAATTCTAATATGCTACTGCAAAGCTAAATTATTCACGTATTTATCTATTATGCGACAATAAGCTGTAACAGTGTACAAAAATGGCAAAAACTTATGTTACATACACAAAATTAAAATCAGAAAAAAAAACAAAGTGGTTTTACTGAGCAAGATAAAAAAATTTCATGCATCAATTATACACTGCCATGCGGATAGACTTCCGGGTAAATGCGTCACTAATTTTGTCAGGCTATGCTCGTACTGCTAGAAATTTGTAATTTTTTTTTTTTTTTTTTTTCATGATAAATTTCATTAATGATCCAAGTGATGGATCGATCATTGTAACTTGGATCGAGTAAATTTATTCTTATGAGGGTTGTACCTGCCAAGGGAGTCATCGGTCCCGGTGGTGTCTTCGTCAAAGAGATGGGCCGTTAACATGTTGCCGGGATTCGAGCCTGTTTCCATTATGCACTGCCACCACACACAATATTAAAAAGCTACCTTCCATTAGTGCTCAACAATGCATACACTAAGGGCTCGGCGTATTATTTGATAAAGTGCAGATTCTTTTTTTATGCTGCTATTTTTTACGTGTATTATATTGTGAATCCTACTATTATTCAAGTTCAACGTTAAAAACACAATTTATGTTAGGGTTTTTAAAAAAACCAACCACAAAAGTATTTCGATTACGTTTTTATGGATAGCAAAGACGTTTTTTTCTATCGAGTATTTGTTACAATACATTTTCAATGATGAATAAAGGTAGTTAAAAAATATTATTAATGGGCGTGAAGATTAGAATGATAAGAGTACTCCTACGTAGCAACAAAGAAAACTCTTATTTGTCAGGCCATATCAATACGAAACACCAAATTTTTCGAAACGATAAAAAGATATTGATATACTAATCAAAGTTTTCTTCATTACCAAAAAACATATTTGTTGAATTACAATGGGTGAGAAAATTAGAAGAGTAAATACTGACAAAACAATAAATTGCCACGTAAATATGTTGCTGTATAAAATAAATATGAAGTTACAATAATATAGGTAAATGTTCCATACTTCATAGTAACTTCATATTGGCTTTATTAAGCTAGTTGTTTCCCGATATGTAAGTATACATAAGAAAAGTTATATCCTTTAATGAAATAGCATTCAATCATTTTTATATTAATGTATGATACTGGTAGATATACAAGGTACATCGTAGATTTTTTACAAATTTTTTCCTAATATATTAATGGAGCTATCGCGTAAATAAAAAAAAAAAAAACATTAGTTTTTGTATCCAAAAATTTTCAATAATAATCCGATTTTCATAAACAAAAACCAGTTTTCTTCTTCAGTGAAATACCTACAAATTCACCATCCCCCATTTGCTAACAAAAGTCGTATGTATTGTTAAAAATGCATTTGTTCATAGAATTTTTCTGGATTTTCATGAACAAATGAGTTTTTAACAAAAAAATACGACTTTTTTTAATCAAATGGGAGATAGTGAATTTGTAGGTATTTCACTGAAGAAGAAAACTAGCTTTTGTTCATGAAAATCGGATTATTATTGAAAAATTTTAGATACAACTGATATATTTTTTATATTCGCGATAGCTCCATCAATAAATTAGGAAAAAATTTGAAAAAAATCTACGATGTAACTTGTATATCGAATAGTATCACACATTAATATGAAAATGATTTAACGCTATTTTATTAAAGGACATAACTTTTCTTATTTATACCTATATATCAGTAAACAATTACCTTAAGAATAGTACTTAGTTTTCGTCACAAATATGCATCTCGTCAGGGCCATCACTGGGCTCGAGGGATCTTTGGGACCCCCTTGGTCGGATGCACATGAGTAACGAATCCTATTTTTCCTACCGAGGGTGTACCAGGGTTGCAAAAGTGCCTGAGGTAGGAAAATCAATATTTACGCCAACTGTTCGAAAAGGATTTTATAATAACGCTCATGTGAAAACACAAAACCATTATAATATTATTTGTGAAGAAAGTTAGTACGAAAACTCTTTAAAATCATCATGCCTCAAAAATATATCCAACAATAATACAACTAAATTTTTCAAACACATGCCACAAGTCACACTACTACTGTTTACTACCTTCCAAGAAAGTCATCAACGTGTACCCCAGGAACGTTTGGATCCCAATCCCAAACAGTTAACTCGACTGCTTGCTTAATGACGCTACATATCAGAGTCTACATCGTAATATGGTGAAAAAAAACAACAATTAATTACAACCAAGTTACTAATTTCAAGTATTCTGTACAATATAGTGGTCCTCATATTTTTCTTATATATTGTCAAAATCGTATAAGTCAAAAAAATCTAGTTGACGGTATATTCAAAATGCAAAAATTCAAAAACCGCACACCAAAAAGCAGGACTAATATATACTATTCATTAACAGAAAAAACACAACAATTATATAAAACACTGTTAACAGTTCACAGGCATGCTAAGACAGTGAATGAGTGATGAACTGATGAATCGATTTACAAATGTATGAACAATTAATTTATTATTTTGTGGTGAAATTAATGTATTTTTAACTAAAGTGCATATATATATATATATATATATATATATATACACATAGGTTGAATAAAAAAAAAAATTTATTACACAAATATTAATTTCAATGAAAAACAAAAGATCGAATATACTCTGAATGATAAATGAAAATGTTGAGTGAAAGGATGATAATATCATACCTGCCAAGGCTTTCGTCTTGCTTAGTATCGTCAAAGTCCCAGACATCGACTGTAAGCTGTTGAGCGATGGCCGATGAGATGACACACTATTAACGCAATAGCACAGGTAACAACACATACATTCATACATACCAAATTTTATGGTGGTTTATGTGCATTTTCACCGAAAACAATAAATAGTTTTTCAAAATGTCTGATGATTATACTTGAGTGATTTTCGTTTGGATGAGTATAATATATACCCTGTATGTGTAGAATAATAAAATTAAATTTCAAAGTAGTTTGAAAGTGTATTGTAGCCTGTATCAATAATATAATTATGTTGAGAAGTTTTTAATTCCCAATGTGCCATTTTTTTTTTAGCCAAGCTGGTAACCTTCAATCAAACAAACGAATCTTACCATATCTTGAAATCGGATCTCGGTATATAAGAATAATTAAAAAATTTGATCTTATTCAAAGCACATGCATCAAAACTTGCCGCAATAATGTGTTGTAATAAGAAGAGCGTACCTCACACCAGTAATCCCATTTGGGATCTACTGTATTGTCTATGGTCTTGGTTCTGAATTCTTGAGCTCCTACAGTGATAACAGCGTAGGGATCGGATTTTCCTTTGCCCAGCATACCGATGTCTTTTTTCATGAGGTGTTTGGCTTCTACGACATGAATTCTCAGGACACCCTAAATTTAGAATCGAGTACAAGTTTTTTAAAAATTTGAATACTATGAATTAGAATTCGATTCTCATTCAAAATATTCTTACTTCCGGTTCAGGAGTTTTTAGTGATTCTGCCGAAACTTCCGGAGCAAGTGGTATACTAATTTTGTTTGGTAGAACAACGAGTGCGGCTACTTGTTGGGTGATTATTTTTCTAAGTACATCGCTACGGAAATATATTTAATGGATTATACTTAATTCATACATGGGTGATTCTCCCGTAAGTTGCTCAGATGGCGTCCGAGCCTCGTACACCCGTATACGAATGAAATCGAGAAATGTAAAAGTGGTATTATACGTAAAATGTTGCAACCTTTCTTTTACATGTAGTCTCGATCTGATTCATTATCTCCTTCAGGACGAAAATCGCGAAATAAGAGCCATATATATTACTGTATGTAGATGTATCTAGAACAAACCTGAATCCCGGGAGATCAAGCACATCCGCAATGCCAACCAGATTGAAATCAACTGTTGGGCAGTTCAAAAAGAACGCTTGCACGCCTCCCACGATTGGTACAACTGGTATAAGTGGTTTTAAGGTCACACGAAGCATACCTCTCAACTAATGACAAAACAATTGTGTTTCGTAATTTATTCAGGATTTACGATGTTGTATTAATTAAAAACTGTCAATACCTGGAAATCTTTGATTCCCGCTTTGTAAGTTCCCATGGTAAATGTAACATCACAGTCTCCAGCATACCTGAATAGCAGGTAGACAAATGAATTTGATGATCGATCGAATGGGACCATTTTTTAAAATAATAAAAAAAAAAACTTACATCACATCCATATCGAGCACCACTTCATTTCTGGATGTGTTTTTCTCATAAACTTTAACACCATTGATTTTTGGAGGCTGCACAAAGTTAGCGTTAAGTAATTTTAAGATTTTTATTCAATTATTTTAATATACGTAATTTCACGAAAAATATCGAATTTCGAGTCTTTCAAAAATTTGATCAAAAAAAATGTTAAGGCTCAGATTTATCTCATGGGCTTTAAAGAATAGTATGAAAATAATTTTGTGCATGCAATACAACTTTCAATTGTTTGGCATTCAAAAAAAAAATTTATATTAGAAAGACGCAAATATATAAATATAACAACTTAAAAATGTACGAAAATTTCAAAGTGGTGCCTCGAAAAACAATTTGTTTCAATTTCTGATTTTCGGTACTCCCAATTGGATACTCTTCGTGGAATCGCTCATTATAAAATACTAATCGACTCACGATTCTTCCCAAAACGATCCTATCGAAACAAAACTCCTTTCCCATTCCCGGGAACTTGACCTCGTAATCAGCCAGGCACTCGGTGATCTTCTGCTGTATAACATTCTTGCACAGATCCCTGGCGTAGTTATTTATACTTGGCCACATTTTGTACAGTATCTGCGGCACACGCGAGATCGTTTTAATGGTAGTTTATGCAAAAAGTATTAACTTGAGACATAAGTTGTGCCACACGCAAACGGTTAAAGTTTTAAGAACATTTAGCGTGCCATTCTTGAGATATTAAAACTCAAGATAGTCGGTCTGAAAATCGACTTTGGGCATCACTTCTTATTGCCGTATACGTTGTTGGTTGTAAAAGACGGACATTAAAATCGATTAAAAAAAACCCAACATGTTACTTCCAATATCTTTAAGAATGATATATGTAATCAAATTTTAAATCATTTTTAGCCGTACCGTTTTAAAAATGCCCCATGTTTGTATGGTACGTAACGCTTTTGGTACATCGATCGATGTTCAAAATGATTCTTCTCGATCTTGGTGACCCATTAAATTGTATAGGTTGAGAACAACCGTTTGAGTTTCGAAACACCTGCGTTTCCGTTAATAATGGCAACAATATTATCACGACTGTTTCGAAAAACGAGTAACTTGCCGCGCAGGATGTATCATCAAAAGACCTTTCAAACACGCAGAGGATGTCCCTGCCATATATCCTCCACTCCTTGCGTCCCGTTAAAACATTTCCTACTCCCCCCCCCCCCCCCCCTACATCGCCGAGCTAACAATAAAAGTTGCTCGCGGGCCATTCGCAACGGTCAACCTGTCCCCGAAAAAACTCACCCCATTGAGCCACTCGGCCCTGTCGTAATCCGGAAAGTACACCCAAGTCGGCAGCTCGTCGATCCTGCTCTCGACGATGATCTTCTCGCGCGACAGGGCCGTCGCCTGGGCCGTGAGCCGCCTCAGCTGGCCGTCCTTCTCGCGCTCGGCCCAGAGCACGGCGTAGGCGATCGGCGGCACGAGCCACGCCAGGCTCCAGTTCATGTAGCCGATGCCCCATATCAGGCCGACCGTCGCCAGTTTTAGGCCGAACGACTTGGCTAGCGCGCCGTAGGTCATGCACGGCCAGCTCATGGTCGTCATAGTCGTCGTCGTCGACGGGGCCTCGGGCTTTGGCTCCTCCGCGACGACGGGGTCGGTTTTTTCGGCGACGCTGCGGGTCGCGGGAGTTTGCGCGGGCAGCATCGCTTCCGCCTCGGGGCTCGCCTCGGCCGCGGTTTGGCTTTCCATGATGATGGGGCGGGGAGCGCGATCTGGAAGCGGACCGGAAAAAAAAAGAGTCTGGGGAACGATTCGTTTTTTGAAACTAAGCTTCGGAAAGTGGATGGACGAAAATCGGTGTTAATAGCCTACTACGATTACGCTAAGCGATATCACGATTAGGCGTTTGTCGGATAAGAATCGAATTACCGGTATACGCGTTAACGAACGTTTGATATTGTATTCTTTTGTTCGAACGAAATTCGGGAAATCGTTAATCACTCCGTATACTGTATAGTATATAGGGGGATACATTTCTCAAAACGCGATAAGAAACACGCGTCCGGCTGACGGCTGTTATAATAGGTGTGTACGTAGGTAAACTTGTAGCAGTGCAACACGTACGTGTGTTTGTATAAGTGTAGCGATCATTTCTAATTTTAGCTCGCAGCGTGATGTCAAAATACCTAGTGTTGGACCTCGAAGGAGGGGCCGATGGTGAGAAAGACTTTGTCCGTCGCCACCGGCATCAACGGGAAACAAATGTAATGTACTTTTAATGTACGGGTTTCACGCTTACCTTTGAAATAGACGTTTTTAGATAAAGATAACGTACATCGCGTTAATGGGTCATTTCACGAAAACTTAATTATCATTTCATTAGTTCTAGCAGCTTAAAAAAAAGTAACTTTGAACTATTTTACAACAGAATATTTTTCAAGTGTTGCTAACAATTTTTTTCTCTCTATACATGTTTCGAAATAATTGTATTGTGTCAACGTGAGATGGTAAAAAGTGGCTAAAATATTATTACAACCTGTCGCATTTTAAAAATCCCATTCTTCACGGTATACATACAATAAGTATGGAGTCTATGCATTAATTTTTTTCAATTCTAGTGTACATAATTTATCCATTGGAGAGGCATCTTCTTGAACGATTTAAAAAATGTTTCTGAATCAGTATCTACCCTGGATTTTAGTCGTGGACAAAAATTTTAACGATTTAAATCCCAGGAATTAGAAGCTTCCACGAGTTTAAGTGGTCCGCTCTTCCTTGCTTCAGAGATGTCAACTACGCTGTTAGATCATTTTTTGTTTTCAACCCTTAATTCCAGCGTACTATTATGTACCTACATCTCTAAGACGGGGATGAGCAATATACACATTTAAATACACAAATACAATTTATATACGATACTCTAAGATACTGTATTTGGAAATACTGCATCTTTAAATGCAGTATTTATTAATGCGTATTTATAAATACGGATTTAAATACAGTACTTAAATAACGGTATTTATATAAATGCGTATTTAAATACAGTATTTTTAAATACTATATTTATAAATACAGTAGTTAAATGCACATTAAGTACATCATTTCTTTTCAAGATTTTTCAACATAAACATTCAATAAATACTCCCGACAAGCTTTTTTTTGCAGTATACGACCTGTGAACTGTAAAACATACTTGCAAAACTGCTAATTAAGTAGTGCGTAACCTAAAATTACATCTCTTTCATTAAAATAACCTGGACAAGGACGAAATAGTACAGGTTCGCTTAGAGTATTCTAGTGCAAAGACAAAATTTTGCCTGAAAACTCAATTAATAAATTGGCAAGTATGTTTTTCACTGATCAAGCGCTATGTTACAAGTAGAAAGTCTCAGAATTTTATATTTCATAGATACCTGTGTTAAAAAAATGTATAAAAAGGAATAATGTATTTGATGTGTATTAACTACTGTATTTATAAATATAGTATTTCAAAATGCGCATTTGTAAATACTGCATTTAAATGCGGATTTAAAAATACAGGTATTTAACTGCTGTAATTAAACACTTTTTTAAACCTTAAAAGTATTTAATATTGGGTATTTGAGTATTTAAATACCAAATACATGCCCATCCCTGATATACGTGCTATGTACGTTGTTCGTCTCAGTAAAATAAGCGTTCATCAGTGTAATGATGTCCATCTTGTTCAAATTACCGATTCGGTGGGTGTGGTTACAAATGTATTTAGATATTAAGTAAGTGTATGTTATTATGTCGTCAAGTCAAGGGCTATGCAAAATTTTCATACAATTTGGGGCTTGAAAATCACGATTTTTGGACGTTGTGTGATCGTTACAAACCATTTTTTTTGTTTTTTGAAAATTTCATTCAAATTACCACAAGTTTTTTTTTTAATATGGTATCAAAGTTGGACACAAAAGTTTTAGCTTGAGTATTCAGACACCACGTAACTTATAAATATTCCAAATCATAAAAAAATTCCAAGTGCTAAATTTCGTAAATTCCGTTGCACCTATCGAAACATAGAATTTTCGTGAAATAACCCATATAGGTATCATCATCGACGAAAAGTTTGTTTACTAACTTCGGACACAGTTCCAAAGACACTGTCAAGTGTCAGTTAAAAATCGATAAAGTCGTTTGTTACAGCAATTAGCAAGCTGCTCGAGAGTTTTAAAAGTATTTTTCTAAAGTTCTCCTATAGGACAATTTTCCTATTGGTATACCACACAATCGATTTTCCATCAACACTTATCTTGGAAAGTACGCATCGGTTCGAAATTAGGTAAAAAAATAAAACTCTTTTGTTCGTCTTGACGAGCTTAATGGCATGGTATATAGTTTTCCTGGAACATTTTTCGAATTCCCAGTATGCACGTATGTCATTGTATATTATCTTCGTGAAAGCGCATTATAGCAACATTGTCAAAAGGTAAGGTATAATAGAATAGCGGTAAAACAAGAAATATAAATAAACACATGACGCGACAATAGAGTATATACACAAGCAAAATAGAATACCGTGTTCTTGCGCATATATATTATATTCCATTCGCTTCTACTATGACGTCACCCCATGATGCGCGATACGCTGTGTGTTAAGTACATCAGGATCAGGATTCAGGATGCGCGTTCTTGGCGCATCCCCCGTATACTACATAATACATTCCTACATCATGACGTATGAATATGTATAATATATAAGAATAGGTATGATATATTTATACAGCACATACGTATCCATGAACACATCCAACGCGTGAA
>JAPYYV010013509.1:0-13410 GCA_030522625.1 Copidosoma aretas
TCTAATTTTGCTCTAATATCGCAAATTGAGAAATTTAATTGTAAGAAAACACACATATGGATGTGTGTGCATGCTCGAACAAAGTCATCAAAGTCTCTGCGTGTATTTTGCAAAAGATATCTTATAGAATAGTTGGAAAAATATCTTTAGATTTTAATGTTCAAAAAAAATCTAAACTAATGTACAGTTATCTGTATCGGTTGACAATATCAGTACTAAAATTAAAAAGCTTTAATATCTATTAAAGTCATGCATTCAAATGTAAATAATTGATTTTATTTTAAAAATAAGCTAAGATATTTAAGCTTCATATTCTGGTCAAAAGTAAAATTGTGATAAGTATGGTAAGGTTTAATTAATATAGTTGCATATATATATATATATATCTATACATATATATATATATAAAAACATTTTGTACAGTGTTCCTAAAAAATGTTATTCTATTTTAAAGTTTCATGACTGATCAATAAAATGATATTTTATCATTGCAAACTTATAAAACTACTGTTTTCTTTCTTTTTGTACAATTAAAATTTATGCGTTATTCTGTTTAGTTATTCAACCCGATTTTTTTTTTTCTTTAGGCCATTTTCTAAAATTTCCCATATTTATAACATTTTTCCTTTTTCCCTTTTTTCTAAAAAAATGTTGAAAATTCCCACAAAAAGGTAAATTTTCCACGATCTGGCAACACTGGTGTACACTACTTGTAAGCCGTATGGATATGATCGAAGGGTACACGACTTCTTAGCCATTTGATTGAGATCTAAGAGTATGCTACTTCTTAATCATTCAGTTTTAATCAAAGTCTATACAGCTTTATAACCATTTGGCTAAGGTAAAAGCTTTCAAGCAATTTATTTAAACCTAAAATGTATCTAAGATTTCTTGCTAAGAATAGAGCGTATGCTCTGTTTCCACTTTTCCAGCCAAGATGTGAGTATCTGATACTTTTAGATTATTTGTCTAAAAATGGAATGTATAACGCTTATTAGTCGTACAAATAATCCATAATCACATTTTTTATGAAAGAGTGTAAGCTATCTTTTGTCTACAATCAGAGTTTATATCACTTTCAGCGTTTTGGCTTTTATTAGATTGTTTGCTGCTTCGTAGTTATTTGTCCAAAATTATTAGATATGAAACTTCTGATTCATCGTTAAGATCAGAGTGTAGACCGCTTTAAAGCTACTCTGATAAGATGAGAGGGCTTTTGGCTAAGATAGGATCGTATACAAGTACTAAACCTTCCAGCTATAATAAGAGTTTTACCGCTTCATAATTAATGGCTAAGATCAGAGTGTATACCGCTTCGTTTTCTTTTAACTATGATAATAGTGTATGACATACCATAGCTTCTTGGCTAAGAACGAAGTGTGTGCCGTTTTTCTCTCGTTTGACTAGGATAAAAGTATATGCTGCTTCTTAACCATTTGTCTATGACCAGAAGGAACAAGGCTTCTTAGCTATTAAGTTGAGATCAGAGTATTTGCGGCATCTAAACTTCTTGACTAAGATAAAGAGTAAGCTATTTTCTAATTATTCAGTTAAGATCATAGAGTATACGACAACTTAGCCATTAGGTTAAGCTTAAAGTTTATAACACAGCGCAAACTTTTGCCTAAGATAAAAGTACAAACCACTTCTTGGCCATTCAGCCAAGATCGATGTTTCTTAGCCTTTTGGTTATAGTCGGAGTATGTGATTTTGAGGCTTTTGACTTTACCCAGAGTGTATACTGCTTTCCAGCTACTGTGCTAATAATTAGAGGGTATAAGAATACTTAGCCATTTGATGAAGGATGTGTGCTACATCTTATGTGCTATGCCTTATGGTTAGGATAATAGTAGATACCGCTTCATTAAGTCAATGGTTGAGATCAAAGTGCATAATTTTTCTTAGTATTTCGACTAGGATAAGAGTGTATACTACCTTTTGGCCCCCCGATTGAGGTTTATACTACTTTCATGCCCTTTGACTACTGTCAATATGTACACTGCTTCCAAGCCATATGGATATGATCGAAGGGTATACGGCTTCTTAGCTATTTATTGAGTATTGAGAGTGTGCCACGTCATAATCTTACAGTTCTAATCAGAGTGTATAGAGCTTTATAACCACTTGGCGAAGATTTAGGCTTTCAAGCTATTAATTTGAGCCTAAAACGTATCTAAGCTTTCTGGCTAAGAATTGAGCGAATGCTCTTTTTCCACTTGAGGACTTTGAAAAACTTGAGAGTCCGTCGTTTGAAGCAATGCGCTTGAAGGACAACCATGCGCGTGAGGAGACTTGGTAAGATTTGAGAGTCCGTCGTTCGAAGCAATGCGCGTGAAGGTTCCATCTTAATCAAAAGGCTAAGAAATATCATGCACGATGATTATAGCCAAAAAGCTTAAAAGCAAAGCATATTTTCATCTTAGCTAAAATACAGATATGTGACATACACTCTAATCTTATCCAAATCGCTAAGAAATGATATACATGCATTTTTACGTTAATTTGTTGTAAGCCGATGCACTTCTCTCTTAAATAATAATTTTACAAGTCAAACTCCCGTTCTGACCTTTGCGAAATAACTAAGCTGCCGTATTCACTTTGATTGTAGCCCAAATGTAAGCTCAGGTATGAACTCTGATCACAGCCCGAAGGCGGATAAGCGTTATACACTCTGATCCAAGCCAAATAAATGAGAAGTAGCATGCACTTTTATCTTAGCTAAGAGCGCGAGATATTACATGCTCTCTGATCGTAGCAATACATTTTAGAAGCGGCATATGCTCTAATCTCATCCACAAAAGGTGAGATATGGCATTTACTCCGATCTTAGCCAATTGACTGAAATGATCGTACATTTCGTTAATTAGCTATGTGACTAATATCAGAGTGTATATTTAACGCGACCAAGAGGTGGTTGACCGGGGCAGACAAACGCTGCTGGAGATGCGGGGCAGGGCTGGAGATCCTTCCCCATGTGATACAACACTGCGGGACGAACTATGCGCCACGATGGAGTACTAAATAACCTAGCGAAGGCAGCCCGAGCGCCGGATCGGTCGCTGTAAACTGCTGAGTCGTGGGGGTTGACCCGGAACGCCAACAGCTGAAGCCCGACCTCGTTACTCGAGACGAGGCTCGGCACCATGTCGCCATCATCGATGTGGCCGTGCCCTTTGAGAATAGGCTGGAGGCCCTCCGCAAAGCGAGAGAAAAAAAGCTCAATAAGTACCACGAACTTGCAGAGGACCTCAGATGCCAGGGGTACATGGTCGAGCTGGAGGCCTTCCTGGCCGGCTCACTTGGCACGTGGGGTGGCTGAAACGAACAGGTGCTAAGACTGCTCGGCGTGAGAAAAAGGTAGATGGGCCTTTTGCGCTAGCTTATCGTGAGCGAGACGATAAGATGATCCCGCGACATCTACGTCGAGCATTTCTCGGGTGTACGCCAGTACAGCGACGCGACTGAGAGAGAGGAGAGAGAGATGCAGGAATAAAGCGCGGCGGACGGACAGGCGAGCAGCCCTGCATGTGCGGGCCCCGCAACGAGCCGGTGTGCATGTGTGCATGTGTGTGTGAGCGAGGGAGGTGTGTGTGTGTGTCTGTGTGTGTAAGTGCTGCAAACGAGACAAATCCACAAGGAAACGGCCGCCCAAAATCCACAAGGAAACGGCCGCCCAAAACAAAAAGAAGATACTGATATAGTCAAAGTTACCGCAATATAACAATGTATGTATGTATAGATGTGTGAAACTAAAGCGTTACCAAATCTGTACGCAATCTAATGTACATTATATGTATTTTATTTGTACCGTCGTGGAAGTCGACTGTGATACAGAAAAATGTAAGACGCGGAATCACTTCCAAGAGTTGTGACATTCTATGGCACGGATAGCCAAAATGTATACCTACGTTCTGCAAATTTTGACCGTTTTAAACGAATCAGATACCATTAAATACGCAACTAGCTAATAAGCATTAAAATAAAAACTAACACATCAACACATGCACCTGCCCTAGGGTAGGAAGTTTCTTTGCCTCAATAAAGACCACTTCAAATCTGCCTCTCTTTTACTTTTAGCTACGAGAAGAGTATGTAATGTATTTCAGCTATTCGACAGAAAAAAAGTTTATGCTCATTTTCTAACTTTTAGTTATAACGTAAGTGTTCGCCACTACTAAGTTATTTGGTTGGGATCAAAGTGTCGACCACTTCAAAGCATTATGATAAAAATTCAAGTGCATAGTACTTACCAATTATTAGATAAGATTGGAGTTTAAGAGATAAGTGCATAGACTTACAACAAATTAACAAAAATATGCATATATATTATTTCTTAGCGATTCGGATAAGATTAGAGTGTATGCCACATAAATGCATTTTAGCTAAGATAAGTGAATGATTTGCTTTCTAGCTTTTCGGCTATAATCATCGTGCATAATGTTTCTTAGCCTTTTGGTTAAGATGGAACCTTCACGCGCATTGCTTCGAACGACGGACTCTCGAATATTACCAAGTCTCCTCACGCACATTGTTTTCATTCACGCGTATTGCTTCAAACGATGGACTCCCGAGTTTTTCAGAGTCCTTAAGTGGAAATAGAGCATACGCTTTACTCTTAGCCAGAAAGCTTAATGCGCCTTAGGCTAAAATTGATAGCTTAGAAGCCGTCATCTTAGCCAAGTGGTTATGAAGCTCTATACACTCTGATTAAATCTAAAAGATTCAGACGTGGCATACCCTCAGATCTTAATCGAATAAGAAGCCGTATACCTTTGGATCATATCCATATGGCTTAGAAGCAGTGTACACTTCGTAGTAGTCAAAAGGCATAAAAGTAGTATAAACTTCAATCGGGGGCCAAAAGGTAGTATACACTATCATCCTAGTCGAAAAGCTAAGAAAAATTATGTCCTTTGATCTCAACTATTAACTCAATTAAGCGGTATCTACTATTATCCTATCCATACGGCTATGATGTAGCACACATCCTTCATCAAATGGCTAAGTATTCTTATACCCTCTAATTATTAGCACAGTAGTTTAGAGGCAGTATGCACGCTATGTAAAGTCAAAAGCCTTAGAAGTACATACTCTGATTGTAACCAAAAGGCTATAAAATTTCGACCTTGGCTAAATGGCTAAGAAGCAGCTAAGACTTTTTTCTTAACCAAAAATTTTGTTCTTCGGTATGAACTTTAAGCTTGTTCAACGACGTTGGCATTAGCAAAATTTTTGCGTAGTTGCTCAATGATGCTGACAGTGAACGCCCTCGTACTTAACTAAATGATGCACAGCTGTTACATTACATTTTACAAAAATCCTCCTCTGCGTATATGTATTAGGGGGGAGAAAGAGAAAGACGGCTACCGATCACATAATGAAATAAAGCCTTATGTTTTTCTTCAGAAACTTGCATCACTTGATACATTTATTATTTCGTCGAAAATGATGAGTAAGCGAGCATTAGTTAGTTGAAAATAATATGTGCGTTGATAATGAGAGAGAGTATTTATAAAGACTCATTTAGACTCGCATCATTTAATATGCCCACATCCGCTCTCCACTGGTATATGCATTGAGCGAGGAAAAACAACATATTGGGGAAGAGTTTAGTTTTGCAAGTGTAGATACTCCCCGACCATATTACGAGAGCTAACGCGCGTTGGGGGGGGGGGGGGGCACTTTTTAAAGAGTGCGTATACGCTAGACGAGAGCACGTGATCTCGCGCATGCGCGTGTATGTAAGCACGTGCTGTCGCGCGTGTACGAGAGCACATGATCTTGCGTATGTGTGTGTACTAGATTACATGATCGCAAGCGTGCGCTTAAATGAGATCATGTGTTCTCGCGCATGTGGTTGTCCGTAAGCTTGTTTGAAATACAATCAAAGTACGACCAAAACACGATTATATGCGATCGAATATGATCAAATAAGATCAAATACGATTGATTACGATCATGTACGATCAAATACGGTCAAATACGATCAAATAGGATAAAATACGATAAAATACGGACAAATACAATTAAATAAGATCAAATACGATCGAATACGATCAAATACGATCAAATACGATTAAATACGATCAAATACGATATAATACATTCAAATATGATCAAGTACGATCAATATACCACCAAAATAATCCCACTGCGGCAGACGATTCTCTTTAAGGTAGATATGAAGTCAGCTCTATGATATATACTTACTTCTACTTGCAGATAAGAGAGCTTTCTATACAGCAAAATACATAAGCATAATGAAAGAGTGCAGTGTTTAGTGACTAGCAGTTGTCTATATCAAGATGGAACAAGTATGTATTTATAAAGCATTATTATTTCTTTAGAGACATGATACATATATCTGCTCCTTAGAGAAATATAAGAATATTTTCTCAGCCACCTCGACAACATTCTCCGCGATGACGCAGAAACCTTTGCCACCATCTTTCAGCAGCAGCAGCATTTGAGTCTAAAACCTTTGCAACCTCCTTTCATTTGCTCTCTTGTCCGCCTTGACAACATCCTCTGCGATGACGTAGAAACCTTTGCAATCGACTTTCAGCACTTGAGTCAACAAAGCCCGCATTATTCGATACGCGTATTGACGAGGCTGACTCGTGAGCGGTGTTGTGTACACAAACAATTTGCGATTTCCGCTTAATATGCTGGGAATTCCATAACATAGGGATTACAAGTCGATACTTGCTGCTCTATGTGTTGTATGAGGGGAGACGAGAAGACGAGACAGTGGGCGAGCCAGACGCTCGTATCACACAATACTTTGCTTAATGATAAAGCGTTTTCCCAAGTGCCTCGCTGCCATTTTTTTGCTTACTTGTTTGGAACTTAGCAGAATTCGTTGCGCTTGATGCGTTAGAATGCGAAATGACGCGTCAGGGAAAAAAGAGACATATGACTGCCATATGACCGTCATGTGACGGTCGTGCGACGTCATGAAATAATTCAACTTTATACGTCTATCTATATGTAGCATTCGTCTATATAGATGTCGCTATGACCGTCAGAAGTATTTTGAGCATGTAATAAAATCCCAGATGGCTAGTCTTAAATATGTATATGCATATATGTATATATGTATATGCACTCGTGTCATGAAAAAGTTGTCACAGCTGTAGTGGTCAAATGACTGTCGCATGACCATCATGATACAATGTTCTGCATTACTAGGACTCACGTTATCAACAGGTTACTGGAGAGCCTGGCCAGCATTGTCCGCTTTCGTAGTCGGTAATGTAGGAAAAAGACATTTCGGGGAAAAAGAGACCCTGACGTCAGAGTGGGAGCTAGTACCATAGTAGGAGGGGGGGGGGGGCGTTTGAGCCATCCAGAGTCGTGATATCAGAGTGAGGCTTGTAGCATGGGGGAACTGGCCCACCCCCCACCACTACTACCCTAGGGGGTCAGGGGGGGAGTGGTCCAGAACTCGCATAGCTTACCTACTCTTGTGCAACAGGTTGTTAAACCAATTGATTATATTATAAAAAAAATTTTGCCCTTAATTAGCTCAGAGGTTATTCATATTTTTAAAAGCAGAATTTGCAAATAAATGTTGTAGAAGAAATAAAGACGTGTGTAGCACGTCCCAAAAATGTTTTCGATGACGTATCCACCGAAAAAAACGATTCAAATTTTTAAAACGTTATGGCTTGTTGGACTTTGAATTATTATCCATCGGGAAAAAAATTAAGGAAACGCGTGTCGATAATTGCACAAAATATTTACAACAAAATTTACAAGCAGTCCATGTTCCGTTTCGAGATTCTCTAAGATATTTTTTACAAATGCCAAACTTTATAAGTCGAATTAAAAATTATATGAATTAATTAAAGGATGAGTATAACGTTATATTAAACATAATACGGAGTAAATTATGGCCTACACAGTATGCGAATAAATTTCAAAACGACACAGTTTGGCCCTTGTACATTTATAATGATGACTTGAAAGTCAGTAACCCGTTAGGTTCACATGCTGGCATCAACGAATATGGTGTTATTTTTGCTTTCATAGCATGTTTTTCACCCCACATTGCCTCTCGTTTGAACAGACCCTTACGTTCGGGATTATTTTCAGACAAAAAAGAATGTGCAAATTTAAATGTCTTTAAACAGATTATTTAGGAACTGAACTATTTACGATCGATGGGTAAAGGAATTATTGTTTAGAGTCTAAAAAAATTAATTAAATTCTAATTCACTTTGATAGTTAGCATTAATTTGGCATTGAATAGCATACTCGGTTTTGCAGAGTCTTTTAAATCAAATTCATTTTGTCGCATTTGTAAAACTTCGTCGAGGAAACTGCTAAGCTAACGGTTGAGGATGAGATAATATTGAGAAACAACAAAAATCATCAAACAGATTTGAGAACAAATAATTCATCTGAAACTGTAATTAAACAGAGATTTGTTTCTTACGATCTTATTGACCATAACATTTTCCAAAATCTAAGCATTAACATGATGCACGATTATTTGGAGGGGGTTTGTAAGTATATATTTAGAGCAATATTTGATAAACATGTATTTAAAAAAAATTCACTCATTAGACACATTCAATACAAAAATTTCAATGTTTCATTTTAGCAATAATGCTAATAAGCCCCGACCTATGACCATCAATAGACTAAAAGGAAAATTTAACCTGAAAACGTCATCTACCAAGATGCTTAATCTAGTGCGTTTTCTAGGATTAATTTTAGGTGAAATAGTTCCTGACGATAATTAGTATAGGGAGCTGTACAAAGTTCTTTGTAAAATTAATGTTATTATTTAGTCTTCGCGAATCATTTTATCTGACTGCTCAGTATTAAAGGAACCGACAGCTGAATTGAACAGTAAATACATTGCGCTTATTGGGCCTCTTAAGCCAAGAGCATGAAGAAGAGCATGGCCCTTGTATCATTAATAAACAATAAGATTTGAATTGTAAGATCGAATAATTAAAGCTAATGCTTGTTCTACAAGTGGAAGTAAAAATTTTTTAGTTACTGTGCCACTAAACAAGTACCATAAATTTGCTTAATTATTTTAATAATGTTTAATATAACAAAGCAACATATTCAGGTACTGTCGATAAGTCTGTACCAAAAATACCAACTTGAACTTATATAAATGATTTTGTAAATCTATCAGTAGCATACACGTATATTCATGTATATGGTATAAAATATACAGCAGGGGATGTATTGAAAATATCACGTAGTGAAAAAAAATTAGGTACGATATAGATATTTTGTGTATTGCGATAATGTTTACTTTTGTTGTAGAAACTTATGAAGAAATAACATTTAGTAAATATTTTCATGCATTTTTAATTTACAAAAAGAATAAATATTGATTAATTAAACAGTCAGAGATACATTACATAGTGCCTTGTACATTGAACACTAGATCTAATGGAGACTTGTTTTTTGTCGCTCCATATTATTTATTATTACGTCAGATTGTAATTAATTATCTATAATTGTAATGTAAATAATTAAAGAATATTACAAACATACTTATTTTAAACTTATTACTTATTGTTACACTTATGTCATGCAGCATAATTAAATCTTTTTTTTAACAATGTTGGAATCACGATTTTTGTATTCTTCAAAACTTGTTTTTAAGGAAGCCTTGTGTGAATTGATTGGCAGCGGTTTCAACTCGTTTTTTAAAAAATCGATAACCTTCGAAAAGAAAATTGGTCACGTTTCAATAAATGTACAAACATCTCAAAAGTTTTATGCTAGCAACTTAATTTATTTTCAACATTGTTATTAACCACAAGTGATTTTGCCCGATGCCGAACTACACAAGCTCATAGCACTGTATTCTTGCAACATGCAGACAGCAGCCCTGGAGGTTAAGCGTGCTGTCGAACGTGTAGCTGTTGCTGCCGTGCGTCTAAATTTTAGTCGGCCCGCACGCCAAGTACTTTGGGTACGCTGCACAACTGTATTTTGTAGTGCTGCGTGACCAATAATTTTCTAGTGTGACGAGGTCTCCAGATCTCTCTTAACCCGTTGGGTAGTTTCTAACATCGTTCGTGCGGTTGTCCTGTTCATCCAGAAATGCAGATTTCTTATGTGCTCACCTAATAGTGGGCTTGTTATATCAGCCCATATTATCTCCTCTTCTCCAAGAGTTTAATAGTGTAAAAATATCCCTATTAAGTTTCTGCTATTATGGTCAATGAGTTATTCAAGTGTGTGCGGTATGCCGTCGTTACATTAATTTTCAAGTCCTGTAGGGCCCTTGTTTGTTGACTTCTATGGAATAAATCCCTACAACCTGTTCATAAATATTCCGGCCTTCCTATTTCCATCGTCCGTTGCAGTCCTGCCATCTTGCCCTGACGTATCCTTTTGTTAACTTCGTATATTATTCCCAACTATGTTTTTTCTCTGTTTTTTGCTTCGCTTATTCGATGCATTGCGATTTCGTCATCGGCCAAGAACTTTTCCGAGCCTTGTCCGTGGAAGTCTGGGTTTCGTCTCACGTTCGCCATTTCCTGTTCATTGTAGAGTAGAAGTTCTTTATTTCTGGCTATCCTCTTTTGTCACCTAGTCCTGTCTTGTTCTAGTATAGTGCCAAGATTTATAGACCCAATGTCATGATCTGTCCTTGTTTTCATGATCCAGTCTTTCTCGTTTTTCTTGTGGTGGCTGCGTATATATGCTTTGCGTCACCTTACCATTTTTCCCACGTTTTCTAAAACTTTCTTTTTTTACTTAAATGATATTTGGGGGTTATGAGCAGCAGGATTTATCTGCTATACTCATATTTCATTTTTTAGGCGTTTGCTTTATATTACATAATTTCGAAATGGGGTTTTCCGCTTTCACCGTAATTTAGGTACATCACGTTAGTCTTTTTTTGTTATATTTATTACTATTATCTTATCCTGCAAGTCTTTTGGTATAAAATATATACGTATTTTTTTATGATTTGTTCATGCAAGATAAGTATAAAGATTTGGTTCACAGCCTATTTTATTAGTGCCTCTTTTGACTGTATTCCCGGGGCTGAGTAGGGGGGTGTAACAAGATATTTTTACTACCATGTTGCTGCAGTCCAGATTTTGAGTATAAGTGCGCTGATCTGCAATATTTTCATCGATCCTTGTCTCTGGCTTCGTTGTATAGGGTGTTTTAAGATATTTCTTCCTATTCCTCTACTCTCGGTAGCTGGTGTTAAAGCTGCAAACCTGGCCATCCTACAGTTCTCTCGCTGACTCGTTTCCACGTGGTTCCTGGTCTGTTCTGCCTTATTTTTTTCCCTTGTTATGGTCTTGTGACAATTAATCAGTTTTTCAGTCCTTTTATTTGAAGTAGCCATAAGTTTTTTTCATTTTACTTTCACTTGGACTCACTGTTTGTTTCGCAACGCTGCGCTATGTGCGCTTCCAAACAAGAAAAAATATTTCTTCGACTTATCCTACTTCTGATACCAAAATTACTATTACGTGGAATTATGCTCAATATGGAAATCGGGTAATAAGTGATTAGCGAGTTTGGTTAATGGTTCTTTATTTAAATAGAGACCGAGGGAAGAGCCAGGTGTGAGTCGCGAACCGGAGCAGGTACGTCGGTTTCGCTCGAGCATCGGGTCTAGTCTCTCCTGCTTCTCCCGACTCAGCCTCTCCTGGCCTACCAGTTCGTATGAGAATGCCCCTGGCTTGAGACGGGTGGACACACGTATAGCCATGCTGTCGTTTGTCACAGTACTACTATAATGATTTTTTTGAACAAAACTTAGATTTTAAAAAAATATATATTTATAAAAGACAAGTTGATTACAAGAAAAAAAAATTAAGTCATTAAAAGATAGAATAATAAATCTCATCTTTCTGCAGAATATTTTACGTGGTACAAAAGGCAAATATTCTTTACTTATGCATCTCAAGTAAAAAAATTTCTTATCAGTTTCAGTATAAGAAAAACAATTGTACAAATAAAAAAAATTGGAAAACGATTTTAATTATGTAATAAAAAAAATTAATTACATTTTTGGATTAATTATATTAATATTATATGCCACATGATGTATTTAGAATAAAACAACTTACACAGGGTAAAGTTTTTTTTTTGGTTAATCATAAATAAATATTTCTCATTAAACTTTATTTTTGATTTGGTAAAATTAAATCTATGAAGTCGCAACTTCGCGAGTAAGTATATATAGTTAGCCATAAGAAGAGAGAGATTTGTGTGTCCTCAAAATTGTCTATATATACTTTAAGAAAAAATTTCTTACTTGTTATGAAGAACTCTAAATGCAAAGAAAATTGATTACTGCATATAATATATAGTGTTAACAACAAATTATTATTTTTTTTTTCATTCAGGTATAACTATTAAATAAATGTAATTGTTTGGTTTTTTAAAATCTTTTAAGTATTCTATTCAATATTATAGATTTATAGTACATTAAAGTATTATTGTTAATTTTTGTTATCGTATAAAAAACAATGGAAATTTTCCAAATTCCATTAAAGAGGATTTACAATCAATACACATCTATGAATATAGATAAACAATATAAGACTGAAGCTCAGATATAAAATAAATAAATCATGTAAAACTTGATACTTAGGTAAGATACAAAGACATTTATGTTAACAATAATACTAAATAAATAAAAGAGTTTTATTATATGACGTTTATCATGTTTAAATTGATAAATTCATAGAGTAAGTAAGATACTATAGATTATTTTGTAAATCCATCAGTATTCTTCTTTTATACGGATTTTTTTTTTTTATTACGTGAAGCAATGATAAATAAATATTTTTTAATAATTTCTCAAGACAATTTAGGAATAGAATTGCGCTAGGAACAAAAAAAAATTTAAGAAACTCCTATTATTCCATTGGACATTTTCACATTTAAAATGATGCTAAACGAGAAAAACTACAATAAATAATTTGAATATATATGTATAAATAAAAGTATACTACTAATGAGTTATTCAAAATATACATTTAGAATAAATTTTATGCAAGCATATTTTATTTTTTGTAAATTTAGTAGTTTTGTATTTTAATCCTCAATATTTCAATATATTTTAGTTCTGTTGTCTTTTGTATATGAGTACATACAAGATGAGAGTTATTATTCGCAAGACAGAAAAGCCTGATAAATCTTTTGCTATATGGTCACATTTTTTTCAATTCGTTTTGATCCGTCCTATTTCTTGCAATTTTCGATTCAATACCAGAAAAAACCAGTAATTTGCAAGTGGCTACTTAATGAACTCTATTTCATGTACGCACCTTACTTATCACACGTTAATTATTTTAAAGGTACATTCACAGTAGCAAAGGTCCTAGGCAATCTTCACTTATTCTAGAAATTACTAGAGTAAAGCCAAAGAATGCTTGAATAAATGTTCTAGCAGTT
>JAPYYV010013510.1:0-11794 GCA_030522625.1 Copidosoma aretas
CCGTTATCTCGCCCCCCCCCTTCACCGTGGAGTGCATCTGGAGCGATAGCAGTCGGGTTAAACAATATCGGCGTGTGTATACTGTATAGGGGAGACTCGCGGAGATTAACCGGGGCTGCTGTCGGGGCACTGCTGAGGCTCTTTTTTTGGAGTTTGATGGAACAAGTATGAGTGCATAATACAGCGACACGTTGACGTCGACCGCGAGTCAGTCGGTGCGTCGAAGTTGCAGGAGAGAGTCGTAGGTGGGGAAGAAAATTGTGCTTGACCGTCTGGTAAGATTTTTCGCTGCTTCCTGCATCGAGCTTTTTTTTTTTTTCCTCAACTACCGACGATTTCCAAAACTGCGAGGCGCATCTTTCCAAACAGTATACCCACGTCTTACTCTTTGTCGATCGCCTCTCACCTTCGACCAAAGTAATTTCCGCGTCGGCAGAATAATCGCAATAACGTTCGTTGATTCGTCTCGCTCGGCCGCTGATGCGATCCGCGTATTGCTTGTCGCCGAGAAATCTCTCGACCGTCTGTATAATCGCGGAATCTAATCGCCCGCTCGGTACACCACCCCTTTTCAATCTGGAGACATGCGTATCGTGGTTGGAGCGCAATTTCGTCGCAAAAGGATGGGAGAAAAATAAGCTTTGTCCCTACTTTATCCTTTAGCTAATGAAACTATATCTCCGTGTGCCTCTTTCTGTCGAGTTTTTTGGTTGGCCGCAGCTATATAATTATCCGTAATTATCTATGATAAAAAGGAAGGAATCGCTAGACTCTTGCGCATTGTCGCGCAGCTAAAAATTGAGGAACGCGGAAAGTGGAAAGACAAAATTTGACTGAATTCGTTCGAAGATCGGTTGATCTGAATCTTTCGTTACTGCATCAGACTGCTCGATGATTTCGTTTGGTATACAAACAAATGTGACTTTTTAAAATGTACCTTATAATCGGCATTGCTTAACTGACGATGAAATGATTCCCGATATTTTCCTCTTTCTCTTCCGGGTATACTCACCTGAAACAAAGAAAAGAAAGGATTTTAATAAATAATCATTATTTTTCATCAATTATATTTGATTTAATATGTCGAGCGATTTTACTGTTGCGGCAAAAGTACCAATGGCAACATGGTTTTTGATACATTCCTCCATAATTTCATACAAAATCACTATTAAACACGGATTATAAAAATTTTAATTGTCATCGAAGTGCCGTATCATCCTTATTGATTTTCAATTTTTTGTTGCAATAATAAAGACGATAAATAATTTAACAATGATAAAAATAGACAACACAGCGATGTACATAACGTGTAAGACCTTTGAAAACGCATGTCCTCATAGTGATCCGAATAAGGAAAAGTACCCAGTACTTGGACACTTTTGTACATGAAAAGATTCATATACGAAATTCTAAAAAAACAACCTAAAATAGTACATTTCCTACCTAGGGCAGAAAGGCTCTGCCGCACTTTCTGCCCTAGGTAAGGAAACGGTATTAATCTATATTATTTTCTATTGATTACAAAAAAAATTCCGAATTATTAAGTCGATAAATAAGAAAAAACTAAATTTCAAAGTTAATTTACTGGGGGTTGACGCTCGACATAGGACCAGTAGTTTGACATCCATGTAAAGTAAATAGTCCAAGTATTTGGTATAGGACAAATCTAATGGAACCTATAAATTGGACAGCAATTTGCATGTCTTGAGCTGGGAAATATAAATATTTTTTGAAGGAAGCATCTTAATGTTACTTCAAACATTATTTTTATTCAAAAATAGTTACTTAAACGTAATACTTTCATCGATAAATATTAAAATTCTGTATTTTTCAAGTGTCCAAATACTGGGTACGATGGAATCCAATGAAATCGATGGAACCTATATCTGGACAGCAGTTTAGCACGCCTCGAGCCGATGAATATTTTTTGTTTAAAGATTAGACAAGTTATCATCATAATTTTTGTTTTGCTGAATTCTTAGGTATCTAAAGATTGTAAATAAATATTGTTTTCACTCTTTGTTCAAGTTTTATTTCGAAAATATCGCTTGCCCAACTACTGGTTCCATTTTCGGTTTGGCCAAGTAGTGGGTACTTTACCTTAAATATTTGTTCGTGCCTGAGGAGACAATGTGCATGCGATCTAAGACATTCTTTACTTTTGCTCCCTAGGTGTGCGATGAACATTTTTTTTTTACACCGTGACTGCAGACTATTGGCCCAGAAATAACGGCCCTAACTCCCATTAATATCATCGTTTATTATGTTCCTCACGAAGGGTGCGTAGAAAAATTCCCCGCCGCAGGTTCGACACTTACTCCGTCCGTTTATAGACTCTCGAGTCTCGAGTACTCAATTAGCGGAAAACCTACCGTCAAATATTTGAGGTTATGTTTCCAATTGTACGCATGATAGAATAGGGACACATGAAAAAAAGTTTTGTTGTTTAGTAAGTATATACTTAACCAACTATAAGTCCTAGATTATTTTTTTATTTAAGTAGACAGGTTCCACAGTCCAATTGTTTTAAATTAATATTTTTATGATGAAAACTCAGATAATTCGCAATTCATGATTTATTGTCCGTTTCAACATTGGCACCTAATTTTCTGCACTCCTAGCTTACCTTTACCCAACTCGACTAGAAGTCGAAAATAAAACGTCACGTGAAAAGCGCGCCCTGAGCCATCGCAACTAAGTTCAACGAGTAAGCAAAAAAACTCGGTGCCCATTCGGAGTCCCGATCTCCAAACCGGCCCATCGAGCCACCCTCGAAATTCGAGTTAACAGGACACGCGCATCAAGGTGTATGAGTAATACTACAATGTACTACACCGCGAGCAACCAACCAACCTGCTGCTATTATATATACCGCAGGTACTCGGTTCAATTCCGATAGCAGCTATATACAGAGCGGCTAACACACATATACTTGCCAGCGTCCCCAAAGACGAGTCGGAAGAAGAAGAAGCAAAGAGAGAGGGGGGAGGGGGGGGGGGCCGATCGCCGAACCGCGAGCGCAGGCAAGAAGGGTATGGGTGCCAAAAGAGAAAGAGAGAACGAGATATGGGAGGGGAGGGGGGCGGTGGACGAGGCGAGTGATTGATGAGCGAGCGAGCTAATGAGGAGCTGAGCTGCATATAGGCCGAGGATCACGATAAAGAGGTCGTCCCGGCCCCGCACGGTTGTTTCTATATGGCGGTGGTGGTGGAGGTGCCGCCGCTCTCCTCGGCGACGACGACCGCGAAAGGGGGGGGAGAGAGGGGGCCTCCTCTGTGCAGTGTATAATCTGATGCTGGCGCGCACCCGCCCCTTCGGTCGTTCCCTCCCTTCCTTCCTTCCTTCCTTGTACACACAAACGCTCGGTGCTCTGCTCTCCTCTTCCTCGCCGGCCGATCTCTCGCAGCGAGCGCATGTACCTCCCCCTTTGTACACACGTGTATACTTTACGCAAGTCTATGGGCGACGAATGGTAGGAAAGGAGAGGGGGGGGGGGGGGGGAAATCGAGATCTGGTGCGGGCTCGTTCGCGCGCGCGCGAGGATTCTCAGGAATTCGGGGGATAGGGAGGGAGAGGAGGGAGGAAAAAACGTGTACGCGCACTTGTCGTTTATTAATGCTTGGGATTCCGCCGGTATGTGTGTATGCGTGCGAGAACGCGGATCGCGGATCGACGCTTGGAATTTTTTTTCCCCGTTGGTTTTCCATGTTCGAGGAAGAATTTTGCGCCGTGTTGCGCTTTTCGAGGTATGCCGGTGGTGGGTATTACATTATGTACGAGACGGGGGGGAAATATTTGTAGGTTCAATGGGGTAATGCTCAGGGGGCGAGAATTAAAGTCGCTGTTTGGGGTGATGATCGAGTGAGGGTGTTTCGTTCGTTTTCGGAGTATGTGCATGTATAGCCATTCGTTATATTTAATGTTTCGAGAAGAAGTTGTGTGAATGAAAATTATCACTTGAATTTCACAACAATTCCAATCAATTCGTAGAAACGTAAAATTCAAATGAAAGAGGACACGCATTTTCGCAAGGTATCTCAATGATTCCCAAAATTTCCAATGATTTCGAAACGATTTCATGATGATTTTATTAAATTTGAAAGAACATTTAGTTGGTGAGTATTTTTTCTTCCACTTTTATATATCATGGCTCAGTTTCTTATTTATCAGAATGTTTATGTATGAATGATTTCAATGATTTTAGTTGATTACAGATTGATTTCACCATGGAAAGTCCTAATGATTCTGTGGACTGAGTAGCCCCGTGAACATAACCTTGAATTGCACAACAAAAACAGTGCTGAGGTACTACAATCAATTTCCCCACATTTCATAAAACATGGGACTCCACGCAAAGTTACTCTTGTAGCCTGAATCGCCAAGAAAAATCTGTCTTTTTCTACATTATCGCAATGTCAAACGCTAAAATATCTCGTCTTGACAATTCAAAAATAAAATATTCCAGTTAAAAAAAGTTAAATTACACAAAACAAAAAATCAAATTGTGCCGGAGCCAAAGTTTCTTCACCCATCAACTTAAAACGCCGTCGAACGAAATCTGCACCTAAAACTCTCGCCACACACACGCACGTCATTCGTTATCTCAAGCTTTCGCGATTCAGTCCAAGACCGCCACTCTTAAGCGTAAGCATCCACAGCGACCTTTTCCTGACATTTTCGCACTCCAAAACCAAATGGACAAACAAGTGCGAGAACGAAAGGGACGCACAGCGAGACACGCCAAGTGACATTTCAATGGGTAACGCGGCTTAGGTTTCCGGCGACGGCGGGGGTGTATATAGTGTTCAGGACGACAACGGAGGGGCGGGAAGTGACTCTCTTGCGGTATAGTATACACGTACGTGTATAATACCGAGCAGCAGCGACGAACGGCGCGCTGGACCGGCCCGATAACGGCTGCCAGGCCAGCCACCTATCTTTGCCCCCGCAGGCTTTATTATAAACCTCCCGCGACGACGGTATACCCCCCACTTCCCGACTGCTATATGTATATGCAATATACTCTTGCTTCCCGTATCTTGCGCCACCTCCTGCTTCGTCTCTCTCTCACTCTCGCTCTTTTTATAGCTCGTGAAAAATGTGCGCGGATTCGGCGGCGTTCATACACACATACAGGCACATACCATATCCATACTCTTTTGGCCCTTTTTTCGCTATTGAAGGAGGCGAAAGAGAGTGTCCATCAATATAAGCATTGGGACTCTCCTCCTCTCCGATACTTCCAATGGTAGGGGTATCTATACCAATTGTAAAATAGTTTGAAGACTTCGATAGCCTGGTATTCTGACGGTAAACGAAACTGCACACATTTATGTATGTGGTACTTTTTCACGGGTCGAATTATTTCTCACGACAAGTCGTGGCTGCGAAAACTCCTCTACTTCTATCGCAGCTCATAAATATTCATCTACACGAAGAGGGGACAAGGAAAAAAAGAAGAATCGCTCGCAATGTTATAGCGAAATATCGCGCCCAGTATAAGTGCAGTACACGTATACGTGGACCTTATCGCGTTCCTAACCCGCGGCCGGTGGAATATCGTAACTTTGGCAAAACTGGAGCGGAAAATCTGGCAACCGATAGCGAAAAGCACACGTGCCATGTACGGGAAAAATGCATAAAAAATTAGAAGAAAAGAAAGGAAGCGATCTCGCTATCCAGGCCAGCGATCTATCGCCCGGGCACTGTTAACAAAAGCCGGGGAAACACACACCGGCGAGGAGGCTCGCGATTAAAAAATTTCTCCGCTCCCTCGGACATTACACCGGGGAAAATAAAAACACACACGCGCGACAATATACACACACACACACACACACCTATTAGCAATAGTACGCGCGTATACAAGCACACATATGAAAAAAGAAGGGTATATTCCATTGCGAAGAGCGAACGAGAGAGAAAGAGAGTCCGCGTGCATTATAATCTAGAGTGCGGCGGCGGCCGGAGTAGTTATCAGGCATCGCGGGCCCGGCTGCTATGGTATCAAACTCCGGGATCAAACTCTCCCCCCATCCCCATCCTTTTCTCTCTAACCGACCCACACACACACACAAACACACACACAACCCCCTCGAGCGGGCGCGAGGGCGCGATAACGCGAAAAGGGTTATCACACGCCACCACGGCCCGCCGCTGTTGCTTGTGCTCCGGATTATTATTCCGTCCTGCCTTTTTTACTCCCTCCTCATCCCCTTCTTTCTCTCTCTCTCTCTTTTCCGTACCCCCTCCGCCCTACACACACAACTATAGATAGAGCGTTAACTTGGTCGTCCCGTGCCGGCGAGCGCGCATATATATATATATATATATATACGCGATTACGATCCCTTTGATTATATTCCTTCTCTCTCGCTCTCGGCCATTTTGCTGCTGCCGCTGCAAGAGCCACTTTTCAGCGCAAAGCCCGCATTGTTTCTTCCCCTACTCTGTTTTGCCGAGCATAAGCGGTAACAGTGACAGCGCGATACCTGCTCCCCATTACAATACCTTTGCTTCCAAATATGTGCAATGGGGTGGTGGTTGGAAGTGGCGGTCTGGCAAAGTACAGCTTCTTATCGGCGCTCGGTTTGCGTGAGCTCGATTCATATTTTCTTATTAGTGGGATTTTTGCAGTTCATAAGAGTGTACCATTCTTGGCACCTTGCAGGGGTCGCGATATCGCTGTGATCGGTGTGATTCGTATCGTTCTTGAAGTTCGAGTGGGTTTTTAGTATTTACTGTTGAAAGGAAGTTGGACAGCAATTATATCCGTACATGAAAGTAAGCGGGGTAGGAATGGATGAGAATTTAGCAGTACAATGAAAGGGAGATGTCATTGTAAGCTCACAAAAATTAGCCCTTCCTCAAGTCCTTCATGTCCACTAAAGCCACACCACCCGTTATAATAATAGGAAAGGATGAGCGGTCTATGGAGAATCTTAGTTGGCCATAATGAACCGTTTAGTTACTCCACTGAGTGACACTCGGTCCAAGGACATAAAGGCGCAGTTTGTGATAGGAAACCAGACCTAAAGTTTTAACTATATCAGATAAATTTATTTCGGTAAGGAGAAAACTATTTGGAGGTTGTTGGCGAAAATAGTAAGAACAAATTGGGAAGGGATAAGAAGGCGTCAAGATCGTTGATATGGAGAGAAAACAGTAGTACTACAAGTAAAATTCCTGAGAAACACCAGAGAATCTGGAGCCTGGAAGAAGCGAAATAGGACATCTCCAGAGAATTATTGGAAAAAAAATGCTTATTAATCAGCACCATGATATCCAGAGAATGGGGAAACGAAATTAATTACCTAAGCCACAATATCAAGCCAAACTATATATAAATATATTGGAAGAGGTATGAAGAGAAGGTTCGACAAGATAGTATGTTTTTTTTTTTCATTTAGCCAAAGTCAAATGAGTGCTTATTTCTACTGAAAAACGCCAAATGAAAAAGATTATGATAAATGGTAAAGATAATTGTGATGGGAAGACGTGTAAGCTCCATAGAAGCAGAAGTAATTCTCTGGTAAAGATGGAAGGTTTGGTGATTAGGGTCACAGCTAAGTGCAGATTGAGGGAATCAGTTGACCAAATAGAGACAGAAGATTTAAAAAATGCCAATACCGATATTACGAAGGACGAGACAACGAACTTGTCAGGTACAATGTAGAGCTGGTTAAATTAATCAGATGCTTAGATCGAGTCTAGGTCATATTTTATCTTTAAGTAGAGCCATCAAAGTGTGAAAATATCACGAGGCTATTACCCACATATCATGGTTTAACCAAGAGTAAGTAGTTCAAAGTGGGATCACTCGATTAAAAGCTGGCATCATGGCTTTAAGCAGTAAGGAATACCAGGAATTTGAATTGGGAATCCTACATAGTCTGCAAAATCATCCTAGAAAAGGGCGGCGTAGAACGGGAGCGAGCTAAGGCTAAGGGGACGTGCATAATTTACGTAAGGGTTTTTTCTTTAATTTTTAACCCCCTCCTCCCCTCATGTAAGGAACCATACGATTGTCTGCACCTCCCTCCCTCCCCACGTTATCTTACGTAAGGATTGATTATTGAAATTTTTTTTTATTTTTTTTTTATTCTTCTAGTGCTTAATTTAATTTATTACACTTAATATTTGTACAGACAAATTATACAAATGTAATACTACTATAAATAGTGGTGACTAGTGCACCTAGAGTATGTTATAATAAATAAAATTAGAAATAATCAGCTGAGAGTAACCAGCGCACGTAAGCCGCTCTCGTCGATGCATTGTTTCGGTGAATTAATCGAAGAACAGAATTTTATACAAGGCTTACGTAAGATTTTTTAATATCCCTCCTTCCCTCACGTAAGAAAGAGTAAGAAAGTACGACACCCGCACCCTCCCCTCAAATCCTTACGTAAATTATGCACGTCCCCTAAGGTAAACCTTAACCGACCGGCTAACATGAAATACCGTTAGTGAGAAAGACAGAAATTAGACCTACACAATCATGATCTAGGGAATGAAACGCATCAATATATTGAACTATTGATCGAGTAATGTCCCTGGGGAATCGATGGAATTCTCCGGTCCAGGAGATTAATGTAGATCGCAATATAGATTATTTAATGTAACTGCGTATTCACGCAATTTAAATTGCTAAACCATAAAATACCTGACTGACAAAAACCTATTAAGTCACTTACATCAGATCGATCAGACAGTGGGTACATTAGATATCATGTAGATGGTAATGGATCGTTCGCACAAAAATATTGAACCAAGTGTGCGTAAGTTTATTGCGCTATGTGGCGAATGACATGCTAAAAAAATGAAAGAGCAAAAGATGAGCATTTTGGTATTAGAATGGAAATTGATAACCATACACGTTTAATCTGTTGAGTATTCATTGAAACAAGAAAAGAAAGCGTCAAGGTTTTTAGTATGAAATGGGAGGCAGACAATACTCATCAAGCAACTATGAGCACTATAAGACATTGACAAACAGGAACTCACGTACACCGATTGATTTGTCGCGGGGTAGAAATAACAAAGAACGTGAAAGAAGCAACACAAATTTTCTTCTTTAATTTAATTGGTAAGAGTACTTAACGGGGTCTATCAACGTATCCACCTTTATACATAAGGAATATGACCAGAACCGCATGGTACAACCCGTCTAGAACCTGGTGCAAGGTGGGTTATCGAGCTTCTTCTTAAGTTTTAACCTATTGCAGCATACAAGGGCCCAATTGACTCCATGTGTAATTTGCTAACAAATGACATTCCGTAATTTTATAAAACTTTAACTGCAATGGTCTTAATATTGGGTAAGTGTTTAGGATGAATGCAACTACAAGATAGAGAGATCATAAGAGTCTACTTCTTTGCAAAGTCACATAGTCCAAAGAAGAGTATAATTCATTACTTGACCCGTATCTCGAAAACTTCTCTGGACCAGAAAGTAGAGAGAGAGAAAGAAAGGCTCGTTCTCAAATTGATCGCACAAAAAGCATCGCAAAACGCGCGCACGTGAAACATATATATATAAAAAGGGGAACAAAAAATAAGAGCGAGAGGATCAGCAGCGGGCGAGCACACGGAGCAATCCATTCCAATTAAAACGTCGAAATCGCGGCGATAAATCTTTCATCGGAAATCTAAATATTCAGAGCAGGCGAGCGAGCGATGGCCCTTTTCGAATAATTAGTTTGGATTTTCGCGTGATCGGGGATATATATCAGTAGGGGGGGGGGGGGGGGGGGGGAGCCCCCGCTCCCGCCGGCACCCAGCAGCGTCCCCCCCCCCCCCCCCCCCCCCCCCCGCACACCCCCCCCGCGGCGTTGGCAGGCAACCGGGCCGATATCGTGGCCGATAAGTGGCGCGAGCTGGCCCGCGGCGGACGTTAAATAATTAATTAAGCCACGAGAGAGCGAGCGTGCGATATTGGCGTGATGTGGCGCGTTGCAGCGCGGGCGCGAGAGATGGTGCATCAGCCGGCGGCATATATTATACTTACGTGCGCGGGCTCGAAAAAGTCGGGCAGAGGAGAAATGAGACTGACTCTTGCTTTTACATAAAACACACGTATACGGGAGCGGGGCCCGGATCGGTGAGGCGGTAAAAATCGAAGAAGAGGATGAATCGTACGGACGCAGCAGCGGCAGCGGGGGAGGCGATGATGAAAAATGCAGCCACGCAGGGAGGAAGAAAGACGCCGGCTGACGCAAGATTTATTGGGTCCTCTCTCTCTCTCTTCCTCCCGCTCTCTTTCACTTGCGTTCGCGGTGCCATTGCTCCGTGGGCAGCTGATGATCTGGAGCTCGAGCGGCGCGGGTACAGGTACGCGCGAGAGCAGAATTTCGAGATCGACGATGGCGAAACCCGGCGGTGCATTAACCTGATGCTCTCTGCTGCTCAGCGATGGTATTCCTCGGGATTTCGCTAATTGCGCGCGCTCTTACTGTAATTCGGTCGAACGCGTGCGCCTATTGCCGGTGATACTGCATGGGCCTTGCGTTAATAGAGAGTCTAAGATGGATTGCGGGGTTTCGTGTTGGAAAGCTCCGGTTGCTCGTTTGCGTTGAATGATGATAACAATTACCACGCACGTGTAGAGTATAGGGATGATGAATGCTAAAAGTCAGTGCTTATGCAAAAATGGAAAATTAATTAAAAATTAATGTACAATCGGGCAATACGCCTTTTGTCAATCAGACAGATACGATTTTTATGGATAAAGTTTGTACCAAATAACAATTACAAAGATATCACAGTTTGTTCACAGACATGTATCAATTTTTCTAACATTATGTGCGAGTTAAAACATACAAAATATCACAATAGATAAGCCAACATTTTTGAAATAAATATCGCTTGATTCACGCCTCAGATCCCTTACTTAGTCAATCGTAATAGAACCAGACTGTTGGAGACATTTATTCTTACTTTTATTGAATAAAAAATGAAAGAAATAGTAAATGTGCTAGTCATGCATACAAATTCACTCACTAAATACATGCATACATATTACATGCTACTAAAATACGCAACTATTCAACTCTAGACTGACATTAATTTTACTTTCACCTGTGACATATTCATATAATCTCATTAAAGTGATAATGTTAGTCCAGGAAAAACAGGTATCCTCTTGAAACACTCCACACTTTTAAAACTGGAAAGTTTTTAGGAGAGCGCCCCGCAGAACTACAGTTGTTTCAGATCTCGTAACGAAAACAGCCAGGTCTCCACTACAGGCTTGCGTTATGTATCTCAAAGTAGTGACAGAAGTATTGAGGCATATGCATTTGAAGGACTTAGTGTGCAATTGCTCCCATACAATACTCCCGACGAGTATTCGTGTTACAACAACCAAGGGCTCTCGTATGAGGTGTTCATCCCTTTAAGCACCAACAAAATACTCAAAACTGGAATTCTGCTACAGCTGCAGTCTTTTCCTTTGACCATATAATTAAGGTTGACTTCCCGCACCATCATCGAACAACCGCTCTACTTACAAAACCAAATGTTCAACAGAGGGATTTTAATATTAACTTATAACCTTCGTTTTTTAACCTCAAAACTTTAATTTCCCAACCTCTTTGACCGAAATGACCCATCGCACAACCCATTTCATCTCCTTAGTAAACACAGGCAGAACAAACCGAATGTAGGATACGACCACGCGAAACGTAACAGCCTCCATCAGCTCGTGGAAGTCAAGGTGGAAGTCGCAACCGATCCCCACTTCCCTGTGCCACACTAGACGTGACAAAATTTGTTTAGCGTGAAGTATGAAGTT
>JAPYYV010013512.1:0-15442 GCA_030522625.1 Copidosoma aretas
TAAATAGAACTGTGTGAGAACTGTTAAAAAACTGTAAATTAATATCCTAAAATGGTTGCATTATTTTAATTTTGTCATGCCAACTTCACAGACGTAATTGCCTCCTCTTTCCTATAATGCGTTTGCATCGCGCGCCCCTCCTCGGATGATTCACTGCCGCTCGAGTCTCGCTTTATTTTTCCTCCCCTACTGCTGCTGCTCCTCCTCCGTCCACCTCCCCTTTGGCGCTCGTGCTCTTTTTGCGCGGATAAGTGCGCTCGGTAGCAATTTCTTCCGCGCGCGCGATCATCGAAGGTGGAACGGGGGCGATGATACGCGATGCCGGAGGAGAACTTTGTCCCGGAATATTGTGAGCGGCTGCCGCCGGTGCGCACGAGCGTGTGCTTTAACGCCCGTCGCTTCTTCACCTGCTGTGCAACTTGCACGGCGCGGGGAAATTCGATGTACGGGCGAAAACTTCGTTTCGCCGATCTTGGCGCTGTGTTCCGGCCGAGATTGTGCGCGAGCCATATCGTTTTTCATGCCCGAGATCGTTTCTGCTATGGGAAATTTTTGGAGTAACGAAGGAAACAGGTCTTTTTCGATCTGGAGTTTGAATGTGGAGAGGGTGTGGGGGTGTTGGAATCGATGCGTCCATTGTTGGGGTAATTTTTCGAGATGATAAGGACGTGATCAAGTGTAGAGTGGGTTTTTCTGGGTTAAAGGATTCGTGTATCTTCATGCCATGCGCGCTTCGGGCCTACTTTTCCAATATTTTTCAACGACAATAGAATTATTTTTCTTTAATTTGCATAATATACCATTGACTATTTTCAATTTATTTTAATTAGCTTGTAAAATGTAAGGAAAAAGCCCTTCATAATAGAAATTTTTTTTTTTTTTTTTTTATCCATATTAGATGGTAGACATAATTAAATATTTGAAATTAAATTTAAATGGTTTGCCGGTTACATCTGCAGCTAAAAGAAAACCACGCGTTTTATGTATACAAGTTATTTGGCTCAATTCTAGCACTGTGTGCACTTTAGTATTTTAGCGCTCTGGTTTACGAAAAAGTACTCGAACTTAACATCTTATTCTGAGTGCCGGAAAATAATTTTTTTTTGTGAGTGAAGTTCAACTTCCCGGGTTTAAATAGTGAGCGATGCATTCGATTCTAGCCCTATATGTGAAGCAGTATTTTTGGGCACCAATATGAAAAAAGTCCTTAAAGTTGAAGTCTTCTTACTCCAAATGTCAAACAATAAATTTTTGTTCGCAAGAGCAAAATTCAACTTTTCGTACCTAAACCGAGTGTGTGATGCGTTCAATTCTAGCACTGTATGCACGGTAGTATTTTTGCGCACTGATGTATGAAAAAGTACTCGAACTTGAAATCTTCTTATTCGAAGTGCCAAAATAGTAGTTTTCGTTACAAATGTGCATCTTTCCAGGGCGGTCCCTGGGCCCGAGGGCGCTTGCGAAGCACCGCATGCAAAGTAGTGTTTTTGGGCACTAATGTACGAAAAAGTACTCGAAGTTGAAATCTTACTCCAAGATTCAAAAAATAGTTTGCATAACTTGAGCAGTTTTTTAAATTTTTGGATGTTTATTTTGCCTTCATGAGGAATAATGGTGTTCAAAATTGCTGCGTATCCCACCAGGGCAGTAAGTGAGCTGGTGGGGACGCCGAAAACTACTTTAATGCAACTTAAGCGAAAGATTATTTTTGAATGTATTCTAAAGTTACCAGCTTCGCACACTTGTTATTGGGTTCAATACAATAATAATAAAATACCTAGACAACCCATATTCTTTTTATGTGTTTTGTGGGACCGAGAGCACGCGAAAATCGAGCCCCGAGGTTGAAACATTCGGTAATTTTTTTAAAGAAAAACGTTTGACCATGTAACACCGACTATTCACACATTTCGATCAAATTTAAAATGTCTAATGATTTCTTTTGAACATAGCATCGCTCTTATTAGTAAAATTCCAATAGATACGTACAAATTTCCTACGCAGTCACAAAAATCAATAGTAAAATTGAGAGATAACTTTCATTTTATCAAAGAGATGTTCACTCAACCGAACTTTAGTAGCATCTAATTTGTTTGGATACAGCAACGCAAGGAATCGCTTCAACCTATTTTTCTACCACACATTCGTACATTACATCAGCACAACTACAAAGCTTTCAAACCATCACTGCACTCGTCAGCAAATGAAAAAAAAACTGATCCTCCATAAACATGAAAATAATACAATGAAGAACTCAATCCCACCCCGATCCAAACGACACCCTGTGCTCATAGCATCCCAATTACATTATACACTTACAGCTGTACTCGTTCTTATCACGCGGAATAATACAGCAGCTGTCGACATCGCAGAAACCCTCTAGATCTAAGAAATCACGTTCAGGCTCACAAGACGGAGCGTCAGGACGAGGGAAAAAAGATGCACCAGTAAGAGAAAATCCCTTGCAAGCGAATAAAGAGACCTTTCCTCTCCGACGATCGCGGGCGCAGTCATCTTTTTGTACCATTCGTGCACCGCGCACTACAACCTTGTATCATCGAGTACAGTGGTAAGCCTTGGAGTTTTGGGGGTAAGAACTCAAAGCTCTTGCGCTCTGTTGGCGTGGTTGTGTGTGCACGCGATTTTTGTATCAACACGCAGGAGATCGGCTGGAAGGATCGAACGGAGATCGACCGATACTTGGGGTGGGTCTGCGTATTTTCAGAAAACGCGATGTGGAAGGAGTGAGGCTCTGCGGCGTTTTTCGGTGCCTCTAAGAGGCTTAGGAGACTTTGCTTGCTTCAGCGGGTGGAGATGGGAGAAGCTCGCAAGATCACGGAGTAAATGTTTTTCCTCGCACGTGGCTGTGAGTTTGGATTTTCAGTAGGATTTCGCGAGAGTCCCCTTTTTACCGAGTTGTACGGATCACGCGGGTGTTGGAGGGATAATCTTATGAAAATATGAGTCTTTATTAGGATGATTGGGAATCGAGATTTTGTCGCTGCAGCCAGTAATCTGAATTTGTGATATTACGTCAATCATAGTCATATCAATTGTTAAAGAATGGTAAACATTTTATAACCAAACCTGACATGACGTAACAATCCATGATGCGTTATTTCAGATCTACATTGATAAATAGGGTCTTGTGGCCTTTTTGGAAAGCTTAGGCTTGTCGTGAATATGCTCTCGGGATATACTAGGAATTAGGATATGTTCTGTTTACTTGAAATAAGTCGCTAACTTTGGTTTTGTTGGTACTATTATCACTCATGACTTAAATTCACCGCTAACAGGCGTATTCGTTTTTGCAACGTGAGCAGAAAGTAAACATAATTTTATCTTACAACGTTGCCCCCTTATAAACACAACTTTTTTTTTAAAAAGTTGATACAACGCTATGTGCTGTTCGGGTAGGAATAGCGTCAGAGCTCGTGTCAGTTGGCAAAATCTGGGATCGTACTCAGAACGAATTTATCACAACTCCTGTACGTCTAATAAACTGAACCATTAGCAAATCCGTAGATATATTTGTGTGAACATACCATCAAGTCAGCACTGGCTAATACATCTAGATGAAGGGGATAACATAATCACATTGCTGTTCCAATCACATGACCACTTCGGCATAACGCAAGGCCAAGATTGCACGGTCAAGACGCATCGGCTTAATGCATAGCTGGGCTGGCGACCCTGAATGTAATTAAATCAACGGAGCGTAATGGAGGAGTTGTCTGCAGCTGTATTAACAGTTTGAGACGTATATATTATGTGTCAAACAATCTCGTACTACGCGTGTACGTATTCATCGTTGGTAGTCGAGCATGATATTGCACCAACGTTAAAATGCCGTAAGAGATGGATCCATCCAGATTCTTATTTCTGGGTTACGAGAAATCGTAGCTTAGTTGGCTGAATTTTAATTAAAACTCATTTTCAAAACTGGCGAACAGAAGGGCACAAAGGAAACGAGTAACAAGCCGTCGCCAATAAATTCGAGGGGACGCATTATCAGAACCGGGGGTGGCAATACCTTGCGCTTCACACCCCCGAAAAAAGTCGTCCATTTGCATAATGCAACGTCTGCCTGCCAGTCCGTCATATTTTACTGTCAACTCATCGTCGTCTTAATAACGTCCTTTACCGACTTCTCAGCAAAAGCACACAACGATATTTCATAGCCACACGTACACTCGACGGACATTGAATCGTTAAGCAGGAAAAACAAAAATTTAATTCCTATTGGCCGATTCTATAGCATAATCTCTCTCATAGGTGGATTTCATACTTCCCCCCGAGCTTCCCGCTTAACGATTCAGTGTCCGTCGAGTGCACACGCCCAAATCGGGCTTCCCCAAGCTACGCGGGCACGTGGCAGGAAAATTAAAATATTTCATACAATAATTCAATTATGCACGAATCGTTTTGCATTAGCACGCCCCCTACCGGCAATGGCTTTGTACATTTTTAATTCAACGATACGTCTTTTTCGGGTTTTTCAAAGTTATTATTCTATTGAAAGAGGTCAGTTTTGCTCTTATTCATTTATTTACTAGTCTTTCCACGTGCTCACAAGCCTTATACAAAAAAGAGCCACATTTTTATGGTCATTGAAAACTCAAAGTGCTGTACAATAAGCATTTAAACTTATGTAAGACCGTTAAACTAATAATACTCAATATATACTTCTTCAATATCTCAGTCAGTACTGATTTTATTTTTAAATAATAGTTCTTAATGCTCTCTTTAATAAGATATTGTTTAAATAAGTACATCTATACGCACGCACGCCTCATTCAGACTATTATATAATAATTGTACATCTGAATAGTTAATTAAAAAACCCATAAAAAATGACTAACATTTGAATATTTTTTAGTACATACCATAACAATGTAAAGTGTTTGTAGAGATCGCTGGTCTACAACCTAGCAATAATTTTCTTGATTATATGTATGTTCAGCCTCATATAATTATCGGTCCACATGAGTAATTATGAATATTGTACATATTTTACTTTCAAACTTTTCATTATTATGACTGACTAGCGAACAGCAAAGTCTTTAAAATTGTGAAACATAACTAATAAGCAGCAACAAGTGATAGTAATTTTCAATCAAATGCCTTCGATTGACTTGCGAGTTGATATTTGCCTTCAGTCTAAGATTTCTTACTCATAGACATCAAAGTGATAAACCTTATTTTATTATGTTTTGGCACTAAAAGTGCACCAAAGATTAAAAACCAGTGATCGTTTCGACATTCGTATAAACTTTGTGTATGTGGTAATTACGATGATTTATTCGTCATGCTCAAGGATTAGCTCTATTTCTTAGTTATCGGTTTTCTTTGTAACACTAATACTTTGTTACACTAATAACATTATATATTTCTGTCACATTTACGTCTGAAATTGTACAAGAAATATTTAATTCAAGTTACTGTACATTGGAATTTGATACTTTCCAAACCTTAGATGACATTATAAGTTCAAAAATGACATTTTATACGAATTATCAAACCAGAGACCGATAACGATAATTCAAAGAAAACCACCCTGAAATTTTAACATCCATGCTGAAAAAGTTTAAAATAGTTCCCAAGCACAAACTTATTGAACAACCCAGTATGTTATATCATTCAAAATTTAATTTGTTATTAGACCATATTTACTCTGGAAGAATTATGGCGAACATTTATAATGCAAATAATAGTCCATCAAAAATTATTATTGTTTCGTCATCATTTTCTCCTGCTATGGATTTATATACGTTTATTCTTTCACCGAAATCCCCTTACATTCACAGATTTAATATTATTCTTCGCAGAATTTTCGAATCAGGTGTTAACAATAACAACTTCAGTTTTTAGCGGAGACAATGCAAGTTTTTACATGAGATTAACGATTTTTTTTGCAATCGGCTCTGCTTTAGCATTTTTTACTTTTATATTGGAGCTTGTTTAATACGAAAAGAAGAAAATTAAAGTAATACAATTATAAGTGATTATTGCAAGTCATTAAGTACGTTTAGTACTCGTTCCACTTTATCCGCGAAGAAGGATTACTTATCAGTAATTAGTATAAACATCTGTACATCGTTTTAAATCATTTTACTTTGCAGACTTTTTAATGTTTCTAAATAGCTTAATAGTTATAGCGTTCTATTGATGGTTAGAGTAAATAAATTGTTAAGATATTGTTTCATTTTTAAGATATACATGAAGTTATCTTTTATTTTTATATCTACGTAAACACCTTATACCTTACCTGCAAATACAGTGTTATTCCTACTATATAGTCATATTTAAAGTCGTGAGAAACTCTGTTCTATCTGAAAATAAAAACTAATGCAAGAAATGTTTAATTCTCTCAAATGTTAAGTGATTTATAGTTACTTAAGCAGCCCAAGGGGGCTCATACCCTACTGTGTTGTTGCACTAAAAGTGTAAAATATGTTTAAAACGTTAGCATTTACTTAATTTGCTTTTCTGTCAATCTGCCTACCTGCCTGTCAGTATAGGTAGAGGACTAATCCAGCTATTGAATTTTCGATCACTAATGTTGATGCTACTGCACAATGAATAATGCATAGTCCAATTTTGTCAAATATTGAGTGGACTCAAAATGAAATGAAAAACTTAAATTTCTGACAGTCATGGTATGTCCCATTATGTATGACTGGCACAGTTGTAAATATAATGGTCACATTTTAATGTTTCTGGATGGAATATCGTCGATTCGTTTTATCACGGTGAGACACGAGAAAATGCTTTTGACGGAGGGTTCCGAATCGATAAGTACACTCGATCTTAAGAACTGTTTGGTAAAATAAAACATTACATCGCACCACGCCTGATCAACAATAGAAATCCAAATCAATCCTTCTATCCCCAACTTTGCGGATGATGCTATTAATAAATCAATGAAAATTAAGCAATCAGTCGAGCTACTAATGTTTGCTCAGAATTACGCGCTAGCCATTTTTTACTAGAAACTAAAGTTCAACCATTCCAAGATACAGTGGGGAAATTGACTGTTATGCGATATCAGAGACGATCACCTGAAGGGGGACAATCAGAAGCCCGGAGGTACGACACTTTCCTCCGTTACAGTTGACCTTAGTTCCTCTTCCAGCCCCGACTATCGAAGTTACTGCCCTTAGGCGGTGCTTCGCTATCTGGGAGTCAGATGAGATGAATAAGCCGAAACTGCTTGCTATTCTATTACGGAATAATCTCGTAGTTCCTTTAAGAGTGTGTACCTATTGCTGTTGTTGCAGTTGTTGGCGTAGTATCATTGTTGGTATTGTGCTCAGGATGTTGAACGATCTAATCATTATGATTACATTATATGTAAAAAATAACTGCAAATGATTAAATCCGAATATTGACTCCAAAAATAGCTTTAAATAATATGAATTTCGTAAAACTTTTAAGGAATTGATTGTTTATTGTATCCTAAGTACATTAACGTACAATACTCTGACCGTATGATAGAATGGATTTTCAGACTTTATTTGACACTTTTTCTCTGAAGTACCACAACAACTATAAAATATTTTCAATGTTTGACTTTAATCCAAAAATATAAATCACATCCAATAATTATTATTCCACAATCAATTTATTTCACTTCATTGCGTTCTACTCATTTTCGCGCCAAGCTCCTTCACTTAGCATAACTCAGCTACAGCCCCAAATGTCTTTGTCATCCTCTCACAGCCACGTGATCCCCTCATCCTGGTCCTACAGTTATTTAGCAGATATGTCCCCGCAATTTTTTCTCTCTCTTTTTTGATTCCTTCAAGTTAACCAAGAGCTACTCTAAATTACACTTCTATAACACCGCTTACTATCTACCCTTGGATCTTTTTCGATTTGCATGGGCCTGCGTTTCAGAATAAGGGATCTATTTGAGATCCACTTCATTTTTAAATTAGAACTTTTTTCATTAATTACAAGCATAAAGTCATTTAAGATTCGTACAAACCTATCAGATTGATTACCAAACTGTCTCTACTCTAACGTTCGCATCTTGTCTTTCGCGTAAAATTCGCATGACTTTGGAAAACAAGTCCAGCGTCATCAACGTAACTTCAACCATTAATAAGCCATATAGTACAACGTAGAGAAATAAATAAAACCCCATCGTCAACCTAAACGCAAAGTCTTGGTGGCACATCTCTGAACACTGAACAAAATTTTTCAGGGAATCCACAACAGTAGCCAAGCCGAGCAAGCATTAACTGGTCGCAGGTGCAAAAAAGCCTTCGCAAAACGGATGACGGTCAGTACACGCTCGCTCAAGCGTACTGCAGATACTAGGTGTCTGGCTCTCCTCGCCAACCTGACCATTAATTTGTATAATCGACTTACGAGCCACCGCTGCAACGTGTACAGGCCAGGCCCGGGCACGTCAAACCGAGGCTGCAGAGCTATTTCTCAATTCTGTGCAGCAGCGCATCACCTCTTATACGCTTCTACTCGTTTTATTGCCTTCCTTATATCCTTCCTCTCATTTTTTTTGGTTAGCTTATTGGCTGCGCGCATATGGTCTTATGTTGTTGTTGTTGTTGCTGATGTTTTTTCAAGAGCTCGAGCACAAAGTGAGCTTTTTGTCGCTTGCCTCTGAGGCGTGGATCATTAAAACGCCGTGAGCTACTGATTAGAGAGATTATCGTGTCTTTTGTATTTTGGCTGACAAAACAGCAAATATGTAGGACTCTGATCTCTGTGCGCTTGATGTTTTCGAAAATTCTGATATAAACTATGGTTCACATTACCATTTTTATTTTTGTACATTTTCACTTTCCAATCATTATAAATAATGTTAACCCTGTCAGTCTTAATGTTACATGATTATTGATCTTCCATTTTATTTATTGTATTGAGGGATTGGTAATACTAACAGTGAGTTTTGCGTACATGTCTACTTTAAGTAACCTGTTACTTAATGTTATTCATGCGATTTTACGATAACGAGAAAAAGGTAATGTGGGACATGCGTGAAATCCATCACTACGTATACAAATCGTTCAATGTTCATTCCTATTTTATTTGTATGATATATATTAGACGTGTATTTGTGCATACCCATATGTATTAGTTAATCAGAGGAAACAAACAACCAACTGTATGAAATTTTAGCTACAGAAATACGTTTTTTTTACAATGACTGTAATTCAAATGAAAAAAACTCGACAGGGAGGCATTTGTTCAGACAATAGTTAAATAAAGTCCCTGTAAGATATTTATTTAACCATTTGTCAAATCCCATAAAGGTTCCATCATGATATCTATTTCAGATCTCATGTCAGCATGATACCTCAAAATTTAGACCTTTAAAATAAACCTTACACACACACACACACACACACACACACACACACACACACACACACACACACACACACACACACACACACACACACACGATAGCTAAACCCCTCGTCATTAACTCCAAGATCCACGGCATCTGATTATCAAATGAAAATCACCAACTTTAACCGTTCCTAACTTCGTTATGGCAAATAAAAAACGTCATTTCGAAAACTTCTAAAAATTCCCGCAACGACCGAACGATTAACAATTAACACCCAAATGCCAGTGGCACATCGCATAAATCCGACGATTAAGCGCTCAAGCCTTGTACGGCAAATCAAAAACCACCATGGACTACATACACAAAGGCCAACCACAAAACGCTCGGCGTATCGTGGCAATAACGCCAACAGACACCCCCTCCCCCCACCCTCTCCATCTTCATAGTTGGCTCGGATAAAGGATGCCCTCTATAAAAACTCATGACGCTCGGCCGTCGTTTCTGCGGATCGTGGCGTAAGCCGCTCTTCCTCGTTTGAAAGACCACCGGTCGTTAATCCGCGAGCGCGAAAACTCGCCGCTATACAACCTGAAATCGGAACGTAAATATTAATTGAGCTCTGTAGCAGAAGGATGTGTGTGTGTACGTCCGTGACAAGAGTGCGATTGGGCGGGTGCAAACGTGAAAACTGCGCTGCTAATGGGAACGCCGGAAGTTTTTGTTTTGATGCTTTGACTTTTTCTATACTGATTTGCCGCGGGCTCGCCATTAGTACAGAAGTAGAGGGCAAAAAGTGATGTATGGACGTGCACTGCTGGAGGCTTAAAATATAAGTCGGTACTTTCAGCGAGTTTTCGCGTCGGAATCATGCTTTGCTATCTTTTTTATCTTTATACGCAAAGTATATCTCTCTATATGAGTGCATATCCAATATAATGAAGGAATATCTGATAACTTGCATACGAGTGAAAAATCATTCAAGACAAGTGAAAATAAACCTCTCGTTATTACGAGAGAAAAAGCCACTCGATACAGTTAGAATGTTGTATATTACACAAGAAGCGTGAGAAGCATGTGATTTAAGCACGAGGACCATGATACAAGTGCACAAATTACCACACTCACGAGTTGCGTCAGCTATTTTTCGACACTTATGGTGCAAAGATTTCAAATTTAAGTATTTTTTCGGCACCAATACCAGAGTATAAAATAATTACTTTATGGACTAGTGCGCAAGAAAACACTACTTCACACACTTTGGGACAAAAAGTTTAACTCCACACACTGAGTACAAAAAATACTAACTTACACTTGATACTATGATAGAGTTCTTTACACACTGTGGATGCATGAGAAGTTGAACTTCGCATGTTAAATGTAAAAGAATGCTGAACTCGCACACAATCTTAGAATTGGGCACTTGACGCACCTGTGCAGGCACATGAAGTTGAACTTCGTTCGATTAGTGTAAAAAAATACTAAAATAGCACATGGTTCTATACTTAGGTTCTGTTCATATCGCGCAGGCACGAAAATTTGACCTTTGCAGAAGATGTGTCATAAGAATTAATCTTAATTTTTAACAAACAGCTCTAACAAAGTAAAAAATCCGCAAAAATTATGTATTCTGTATTTTTTTTTGCAAAATTAAATTACATAATATTCGTTTGGTTGTGTTTCTTTTCTCATGTCCAAGCTTTTTGCTTCAATACGAAGATACATTTTTCTCTCACTGTTACGAGATATTGATTTTCTCTTACATATTCACTTTTTGTGAATGAATAAAAAGTTACTCATAGAATAAAGTTGTTATAAACTCAATATGTATTAATAATTCTACTCAACCGAATCTCAATCTCGCACATTCAAACCATACACGTTCGCCATAAACGAAAAATAAACGTTACCAATAAAACCTAAACAAAAAACACTGTTTGGCACAGCTGGCCAACTAATTCATCGATACAAACAGTCGCGCAGCTCCCATCATTATACCCATCTCGTCCGCAGGGGAGAAAAATCACCACAGCGCACACAGCGCGTCCCTGGAATGCAGTGGCCTCCCTTACACCACCCGAGAAGTCCACTCACTTAGCCGCTCCGGATTACAATCCACTCAGCGTACTCACGGAGGCGCACGCATGCGTGATAAACGACTCGGGGCCTTATTGATGTCGACCTCCCTCGGCCTCGGACGGGTTTCTTCGATTTTTCCCGTCCCGCCTTCTTCTTCATCTCGTCCTCGTTTTGATTGCCATCCATGGAGCTGTGATCTCGTCGTCACGTGCCTGTACCTGCCAGCTTGAGAATCTCGTTAGCTCTGGGTGGTGTGTCTTCGTTCGAACTCTTTACGCGAGATCGGAGAGAGGAGGGCATGGGGGCGTATAAATAGCGACGGGGTGCGGTTTTATGTTGGAAGAGGAGAGCGATCAATTAATTTGCCTTTTGCTCGATTGAGACCGTGCAGTTGATTGACTTGTTATTAATGTTAACTAACAGATTTTATAATCACGCTGGGGTGGAGTTATTGAAATTTTTAAAGATCGCAGCTATCTTGCACCAAAATATGTGACTAGTTGAACTTATTCAATACACGTTGTTGATTCATTGTTGTTGATAATAAATTTCACTACTCGCGTAATGTATTAATTTCTTGTGAATTCTTTATTCCATTGATAGAACAGGTGCAAGTCCTAGGAATATAATGTAATATGTATCATAGTAGACAGTGTAGTCCATGATCGAAACAATTGTAGCTAAGCTTATGCTTCTTCTCCGTAAAACAAAATCAAATACGTTAATAAATCTAGCTTCATGTTCATTGAGTTAGAAGACCTTCTCGATCTATATACTAAACTACGAAACATTCAGAGTTAACATTGTATTTATATGCAAAATACCATTTATTCTTATATTGTAAATTTTTGATTCACTTATTTCTGTAATAATCACTAAATCGCTGTCATAGTAACCTGAAAAACTCTAATAAGCATCGTAACTGGCAAGGGTAATTGCGGGACAACTGACTAATACCCTAAAGCACCAGATCACGCTGTATTGACGTCCGTCAAAAAAAACTCTAGTATACTGAAAGTCCAATTTGTTACTGTTGACATAATATTTTAACTGTTTATATACCTATTAAATTAAATTTATCAACACAATATATTAATAGTCAACATATCAAGTTCACAGTGAAAAAATAGTTCTCTTAGTAGGTAAGTACTGTACTGCTGTAAAATCCCATTCAAGTAACGCAGTAAAAGAGCTTCTCCATCCAAATAACGCAAAACCAGAAAATCAACTTTTACACCGATCGCTTAAGGTCAGCCGATATCCTCCAGCGCAAGAAATCAGCATAAAATTTGCATTAAAAACTAATCGCGTGCCATTATGCATCGGCCCATTTCTTCCACCTCCGTAGAATCTATACCAACATCCATACACCAAAAGCACAGCCGAGCCGTGGAGCCAAAGAGGTAAGTAAAATCCCAGAGCTCTGAAAGCTCGGATAACGAGATACTTCGCACAATTCATCTTGCTATTCCGTAGATTGGCCCCGCTAATGGCCGGGAGCTCTACTTTTTCTTGTTTAATTTCTCCTTCTTTTTTTATTTCATCCTATACCTCGCGCCAGCGCGAATCTACTCCACGGAGCTCCGCAGAGTGGGAGCAGCGATAATCATCTTTAATCGATTCTATAACATTATTTGCATGTCGATGCTGCTGCTACGAAAGCGCAATTATCGCGATTATCGCGCTGCTGCCGTTGCAGCCGAGCTCGAGAAAAGCGATTTACCAGTGTGTAATTAGCAATTTAGAGGTTATTTACACGGCCGGTGTTTCGTTTTGTTTGCAAAGCGGACACTGTGTATTGGAAAACGAGTTTATTTATTGTGCAGTCGAGGAAGCAATTTATACGCATATATACTAGTATACGTGTATGAGGAGCAAAGCGTTTACCTTTGAGATAGCGTATACTCGTTTATGAGGTCGAGTTTATTCCTCGATGTTTTAAAACGTAGGTAATCACTATTAGGGATCGTCACCCATCAAACTGAGTTTATAGAATGATATAGTAAGAAGAATGTGACAAAAAGTGTCATAAGGTTTGAGACACTATTTCGTCATTTATAATGTACACTTATCTCATTATTGAAATGGCTGACTTCGCGTTTCGTAAAATATAAACGGTGAATATTTTTACATGGTTTTGTTTAACTTGATTTTCTGTCCGTTGATGATAGAAAGGATGGAAAATCGAGATGAATTGTAACCTTACCTAGGTGCTGATTTCAGATTTCCAATAATTTCCAAACGATTTCTTAATGATTGGATTGGTTTCCTCGTAGGAAATGATCGACTCAATAAGAAATTTTTTTTTATAATACTTTTGGCTGATTCAGTATGATTTCAATATTAATACCGTTTCGTTACACTTCAATTTACCTACTTTCATGAAATATTTGAAAGATTTTGGTTGATTCTGGATTAATTTCGTTCAGGAGCTCTGAATGGACCGTTATAAAAAATGATTGTCTGCGACAAGTCTAAATTTGATAAGTTTGATACTAAAATTTAATAATCAAAGACGAAACAGACAATAAAAAATTACTGACAGTAGCTATTTTCGCAAACGTTGTCAATAATCTCTGGTACTAAATGAATCATACATTCCAATCAATAACAATAAGCACACGCCAGCTACCTATACGTTCCCCTCTTGACGTTCGAAACGAGTTCAAGAAACCGTCTCCACAATAATTTTTCCGAACTCAAACATACCGAGCACACGCGCGCCTACGGGAGCCCCGCAATTCAGGACGAAAATTCCACTGACATCGTAATAACCGGGATAATTGATGGGCCTGAATAATTCATCCGCACCGTAAATAACCGCTCGCGCGCGCGTCCAGCAGCGGCAGTCAGGTCCAATTCAGCGATTAAGGCGGCAAAAAGGGAGAGAAAGACCGGCTGCTGACTCCTCGGTGGCAAATAAAGCAACACCGGCCTTTCTTCTGCTTCTTCTTCATCGCGTTCCTCCGCGAATTATGTATCCTGCCACTGAATCGCCGGGGAAGGTAATGCGATCGGGGAGTCCGCGGAGGACGATCACCCCCCTCCCTAAACTCTCGCATAAGGTATTGTATGCTTCCGACGATGCTTCCCTCCCTCGAATAATAAGACGCGCCAGGCATGTCCGTCGGTCCGATTCGATTTCTGTTTCAGGGCCCCGAGACACATACGCACCCATCCGTACGCGCATTGCGTATACGCTATTTACAGCGCATAGAGTCGTTGGAGCTCGGGAATGCGCCGCGTGGTCGGGGAAAGAAACTCCTCGACAGCGAACAAAGAAAATTATTCCCTCCTCCTCCAGCTTCTTCTTCTACTTCTTACCCAGAAGCTTGCAAAGTTAATCCAGCTGGGTGAGCTGGAGGAACCCAAGAAGAAAGATGCAGACCTTTGGTAGGTGTGTGTATGTGCGCGTGTGTGTGTATGTGTGTGTGCGTGAGTAGACCACATGGATATGACTTAATGGAGTACTAAGAGAAAAATGATACACCTGCTGATCTTGCACGGTCACATGGCCTGACAATTGAGTATGCAGCTCTCTACCCAGGCAGTGGATCAGCTGGTAATTACTTATTAACTGTGGATTGAATACCTTTGTAAAATAGTCATTTTTCAGAAGAGGATAAAAATAATTAATTGAAATGTTGATATTCCTTTTTATCATAGTTGTAATAAAAAAAACCCCAGTATACTCTTTAAAATACATGCATTATTTTTTCAATATAGTTGAGTATGGTTGCTAATACCACTATTGTAGGAAGTATAGGCTCCAGGAGCTTGACGAGTGCGCTGGTTGCTGGACAGCCCCACTGCTGCCATGTTCAGGAGGAGGAAGGCGAGGACCAGAAAGGACAAAGCCTTACCTAACAATAACAACGTTCATTAAGAGTAAAGTAGGGGTAAAGTACCCAATTGCTGCGGGCTACCCAATTACTGCGGATTCGATATTGCACAGCAATAAAAAAGTATGGATATAAAATTTCGTTTTACTTTACATCATAATATGCGTGGAAATTAATTACAAGTTGAATTTACATCGTACGA
>JAPYYV010013513.1:0-17522 GCA_030522625.1 Copidosoma aretas
TTTGTTGGAGACGTTGCTAGGATAGTGCGTAGTGTTTTGTGTAAACATGGCAGATTCTAAAGTTGACATGTTGCAAGATGCTATAACAACTTTGGTGACGATCTTCGTTAAGAAACCGATGATGAGTTTTCAAGCACCCCCATACCACTAGCAAACAGATGCGAAATAGAAAATACTGCGCAATAGCTCTGATTGGCTCTTTTTATTACGCGGAGTCTATTGCGCGGCTCTATTTCGCTCCATGGGACTGAGCCCTGCAGTAGTACGTCTTTCTGCTACAGAAGTACGCATTTTGGGTAACCAATCAGCGGAGAGAACAAAAAGAGATAAAAGACAAAAACAATACTCTTTCTCTCTCCAGCGACCGTACGGGAACGGGATCGCGGCCTGCTATAAGCTTCTCTTCTTCTATGTAATCTCTATGAATAGTACACTACCATGATGTAACGAAACATAAGGTGTGCTCTTGCGCATCTCTATGGAGGGGTCTGGTCGCGATCATTCGATACAAGACAAAAGGGAACTTTTTTTCGATAGTCCCTAGACTACGCATGCGCGTAGCCTTCATTTCTGGTTATTTTATAGGGACTATCGCAAAAAATTGTAGGATTTACCACATTCGAATAATCGCGATCAAGCCCGAGCTTCACTTCCAAAAGTCAGCCATTTTGAAACAGTTCCGACAGCACTACAGCAGCCAATAAAATCCTGCATTATTAAGACAAACATGGCGACGTTTTGGAAGGCGCGAAAATGAACGATTATGGGTTGCCGTACGAGCACACCTTATGTTTCGTTACATCATGGCTCTAGTATCAACAATACATCTTCAGGGTACGTTCGATTTATTTCGTGGGACCAGGCCACCAGGGGCCGTACTGTGTAACACTTTTTCTTTGAATTTGGACAGACCATAGACATATAAAGAGTAGGCTGCTCATTACCAGCGAGAGCAGTGAAGCTCGCGTAGAAGGCGAGGGCAGTGAGTCTATCTCTCTCGCAGACTCGCACACCTTTCAATAGTTTCAATCTAAATGTGAGCAAGAGAGATAGACTCACTGCCCTCGCCTTCTACGCAAGCGTCACTGCTCTCGCTGGTAATGAGCAGTCTACTCTTTATATGTCTATGGGACAGACCAATTGTCTTCCTTAAGACGTCTAAAAGATAGAACTAGGTTGGTATCAAGGCGATGGAAAAGTTACACAGTACGGCCCCAGGAACAGCAATGGAATTCAACTCAGCATAAGATTACCTGCATGGCTGCGCTGTGTTATAGGGTACGTTTTTTTTGTGGTCGGTCGGTCGGTGGTCGGTCCGATTCCTTCAGAAAGTATACCTATATTCACTATATATATAGATGTACATACTAGAGGAATCGGACCGACCACCGACCGACCGACCGATTAAAAAAACGTACCAAGGGGGTGTGTGCGGATGATATTATAGGACCTTCAATATCATCCGCGCACACCGTATAACACAGCAAATAGCAGAATAATCTAATTCCACAATTCCACATGAATGATGCATTTTTTATGCGCATCTTACATAGAAGGAATCTCATGCTGAGTGGAATTCTATCGCTGCCCAGGAGTGGTATCATGTAACTTTTTTTCTTTTTGCACAGGCTTCTGGACAAACTCATCTCCGTCTTAAATACGTTGGAAGATGCATATAAGTAGAAAATAAGTTAGCCGAAATTCTAATGCAGACGAAAGAAAAGTTGCATGATACCGTCCCTGGGGCCGTACCATATAACTTTTTCAGCTTCGTCAAAAAAATCTGGACAAACCAATTTGTCTCTAAAAGTCACCTTACGCCGTCTTGAAGATGAGAATTAGGAAAAGTTATATGGTACGACCCCAGATCCACACTAGAAAAGTTACGCACTCGCACCCGGGGGGTGGTACTGTGTAACTTTTCTAGCTTCGAAATGTGTCTAGATAGACCCAATGTCATCTTAAAGACGCCACGGGATGTCTTCAAGACAAAAATTGGAAGAGAAGTAGCAGAGAGGCAGCGAAGTTACACAGTACGGCCCCTGAACCGACCGATCCGTCTGTAAAAGAGGAACGCACCCTACCACTTCGAACTTGCACCGTGACCAGCTCTTTACGTCAGTTATATGTAACCGTGGCGCGGTCCCATAGGTTAATACGAAATGGAGCTTCGACGGTACACCAAGGCTACCAAGGCAACGCTAGCGGCCAATCAGGGCAGAGCCGCCTGCACGAAGAAGGCAACAGTGGTGCGGTAGCGACCGTCCATTTGTGCGTGCTAAGCTTCTGTTCCAGTAAGTATCGCTGGCCACGTGGCCACTCTTTCAACACTTACTCACACCAACTTCCAGTTATTATTGCTTGGTAATCCACAGATGTACACTTTAAAAGTAATCCTTTTGATGCACTACAATTTTTTGTTTATTGATTCCCCATATTAATACAGCGTAATCCTTTTTTAGTCCGGTTTCAGCCAACGCGGCGAACACGCATACACGTGCGTAGAACTCCGGTCTAACCTAATTATGTAACTTGTTTTTCTATTCTTACAGCCACATGGACTTTCGCCGCTCCACACAATGTTGCTGCTGGTCCTGCTGATGATCGTGGGCACGGCGCTCGGGGCCGATGTACCTTCGACGAACTCCTACCTCACCACGGCCGACAGAGCTCGCCTGAAGAAGCTCTTCGACCCGGGATTCCAGCTGATTGACTTGGCCGGTGTTCATTACGCTGTCCACGGATACAAGTCCGTTAATGAACCCATCCCGAAAATCGCGGTATGCACGCGATTTAAAAATTTCCTTATCTCTGTGCAAATACACAGTTGCCGATCTACTATTTGTTTGTTCGTATTGTAAATGATGCCAACAACACATGTTTGATATCTCCGTGATTCATTGATTAGTCTTTCTGAATGAGCCTCAATCTAACTTGTGTTATTATTGATGCAAATTTTAATACTAATGCCATTTCTTGTATTATTCTAGGAAACATGCGAGTTTTTGATTAAATCGGCCAAAGAGCCATCTTTGACACCGGAGCAAATTCATCTCATTGCTTCAACTTGGAAGGTTCTTGAGAAATGTCAACAAAAATCATTGCCTATTAGCGCCCTTGTTAAGGTAACTATCAAAACAACATTTTTCTCTATAATCAATACTTTAAACATTGTATCAATGCAATTTTGCTCTCCAAATGATGTTTTAAGTATAACTTTCGTTCTTCTGTAAGAACCGTGGAGATACATAGTAATTCTGATCAAGCAAATAACAATTAATCTCATCACTGATAATAGAAGTATTGTGTTTCTTAAAAGGATATTTATTTCTAGAGCCTCACAGCCACTTTAGAGAAAGACGATTCCACTGCAAAGTTAATCTATTATTCTCTGAGTTCTCTTACGTTTTTGGGTCAAAAAATATCTGATAGTTTAAAAACAAAGTTGTCCAAAAATTTGGAGGATTCGCTGAAAAAGGATGGAAATTTGTCCAAGTAATAGCACAAACATTTATTTAAGGAAACTACTGGTTTTACCTATTCTATGATGTATGATACAATCGTACCTACTTGCAGTTCGGGTTATGTATTTCACATTGCTGCAAACTTGGGGCCTTCTGGAGCTTTCGCTTTTGACCATATTGAAGAAGTAATGGCTCAAGCCGATGAAGCTGATGGACAATTTTTACAATTCGAAGGAGGGCTAACTGTTACAAGTACGTTACACTTACGTTTCATTCACGTTGATTAGTAAAAATAGCGGTAAATTGATTAGTTCCTATCGATCTGAAGTAGTTAAAAAATACTATAGCTTATAATTCGAGTAGAGAAAAAAATAAACATACTGCCTTATTACATTATTAGCATATATCTAAAGTTTCAAAATCTAGTATAATGTACTTTTTACTAAAACTAAATAAACATAAACTACTTTACTGTAATTTTATTTTTAGGCTTGGTTGTTAATGGAATATTCAAACTTTCTTCATCTTTGAAAAAACAACCACCATTAAAACCTCAGCAAACAGTTAAACTAGCAAATTACTTTTTGTCACGTCGATCTGTTAAAACACCAGAAGGTGCTGTTAGTCTACTTTCATCCATTGACATTTTGGCCACCAATCCATTCCAAAAACTTCTCTGCATTGCCTTGTCGGAAAATGGAGCGGTTGTTTCAGAAAACCAACCTTCAGTTTATGTAAAAGTTTGCGACCTCATCGGCAATCCTGTTCCGTCGTCTAACTTGGTCGCTAATACTGCTACACGAGCAAGAGATGATGTAGTGGTCCTTAGTAAAAAGAATTTCCAAGCTACGTCTGACAAGTACGTTAAAATTTTGATACAATGATTTCCCCAATTTTTTGCTGAGTCAGCCATTGCTAACATCAGTTATACGCTTGGGGTAAATTATTAGTTAAATTAATCTACTTTTTTTCAATTCAAAAAAGAGTTTTTAATTTAACTGACATAATAATATAGAAATTCCCTTTTTCTCAACAAAGATTTCCCTTGTTATTCACCGAGCAAATACTGAAATAGTTCCAACGTAATATAATGACTGAGGTTTCCACCGATATAATTATACTTTCTATAAATTTTTCGCATTGATAGATACTCAGATTTAGTTAGCCTAATCTCACATGACAGTAACTGCAGATAGTCTATGAATGTTAAGAAATGAATAGTTGGTGTATTTATTTGGTTAATGAATAACGTATATTTTACAGGACAATATTCGAGCTGAACTTCATGAGTATTTCACCAGAACCTGGATTATACAACATTGCAGTATCATCAGGACAAGTTTCAAATACTGTAACGGTTAAGGCACTCACCAAAGTTGTAGTTGATTTCTTAGAAATCGGTACAGCAGATGCTGATCAAACTACTCAACCAAAATTAGTCAAGTACGTATGTCACACATAATTTGTGTAATTTATTTTAATGCCCCAATTACTAATTACTGTATTTTATGATTTTTTTTTGTACCTTATTCTAAGAAAAAATATACATACTCTAAGAAATTTGATGAATAGATAAAATAGTTGAGAAAATTTATTTTCAACTATTTTGATTTTATCATTACAATTGTATGATAAATGTTTTTTTAGAGTTCCATATCCTCAAAAATTGAATAAAAAGATAGAGGCTGATTTCCAGCAAAAATTAGTTATTCGTTTTGCCCTGAAGGATGCCTCAAAGAATAAGACTATGCGAATTCATCAAGCATTTGTTCGTCTTTCGTCGATTTCCTTGTCAGAAAAAGATGAGATTATATTTGTTGCAGAATCAGATGCTTCAAATGTTTACAAGTTTGATATGGTAAGCCACTAAGTTGAAACCTCAATTGCAAGTAAAAACTAATGAACAAAGTACCGGTTTACTGAACACTTGATGAAACTGTATCAGTACCGTGAACAGATAGAATACTTTTTACTAATTAAATTTAGTGGAGATGACGTTACTTTTCTATTTTACAGCCTGTAGGTACAGCAGCTAAGAATTTCAATTATCGAAATGGAGAGTACAATGTCGAATTGATAATTGGTGACGCAGTTTTAAGCAACTCTTTTGAATGGAAACTAGCAACTGTCAGTTTGAAATTCCCTGAGCCAGCAACTTTAGAAGTTACGTCAACCTTTCAACAAAAACCTTTTGTTTATGCGCCAAAACCAGAAATTAAGGTAAATTTACGCGTGATTTAAAATATTTAAATAACGTTGAGCATTTGTGAATTTTCAATGAATTTAACAACAATTTTGAGTGCCAATGTTCGTTAGTGACAAAAGATTATTGATACTTTTGTCACTTCCATATCATTGGCAAATAAAGCGTCTTTATATGAATATTTATCTTTTGGTTTTGTTTATTACTAAAGGGTTTGTTATAGTGAGACGACATACTATTGCTACAACTTATAAAATATTTCAATGCGACGTAGTGCTTTTGCCGAAATAACGTTGCAAATTCTAACAAGATTATTTGTTTTATATATTTCAGCACATGTTTCGCGAGCCGGAGAAACGACCACCAGCATTTGTTTCAAACTTGTTTACTGGATTATGTTTGTCCCCGCTTCTTTTCTTGCTTATACTTTGGATGAAAGTTGGAGTCAACATTTCCAATTTTCCGTTTTCTCCAAGTGCAATTTTGTTTCACTCGGGGCTAGGAAGTAAGTATTATTTTGAGAGTTGTGGTCAAAAAGCAAGCATGGGTGTCCTCTAATAGTAAAAGGAGACAAGAATCAATAAGTTTTTGTTTTTTTTTTTTTAGAGGGCACACACTTGCTCTCGGGTTCTAATCAATACAGAGTATGAAAAGCCCAATGCTTGACAGTCATTCTGATCTTCTGAGTTTGTTTGTTTTCAATTGGGCTTATAGTAATCAGTGAATTTTTCGCGAATGCAATCCATTTAGCTTTTTGCATTCGTAGCCCGATATTCACAACATGATTAAAGCAAATTAATATACAAATTCCACTAAAACACTTCCAAAAAATGTTTAATGTTTTTTTTTTTTTTTTTGATTGATTTTCAGGTATATTTATTCTCTTTGGCGTATTTTGGCTAAAACTGAATATGTTTACTACACTTCAATATCTTGTTGGTCTTGGATTAGTAACCTTTTTATCTGGCAATAAATTACTGTCGCACATTGCCCGCAACCGCAAAGCATCTCGTTAAAACTGTTAATATACAGACTAGCTAAGCTAGGGACTGACTTTTTATAAGTAATAGTTTTAAGTTGTTCTTTTTAATTTTAATCCAGTCGTGTGATATAAATTATTAATATATTCTACATTTTGTATACAGAAACAGTTTTATTTTCGATTTTAAGAAGTAAGTTGTAATCGATAAAAAATAAATTATATTGATTAAGATTCAACTCATTATTTTTCTCCTAACTTCCTCAAAATATGCTGTCCTCTGGCATGCAGAGTAGTTTGAATAGTCTTGTACCTGAGAATATACAAACACATTCTTTCCAAAAAGGGTTTTTGACACCACTAATCACGGAAAAAATAGTATAAAGTTTCCTAGAGCCCTGCAAAGTCTAGACAAGAGAAGCGTGCAAACTTTTGAAATGCTTACATCTCGACTACAGAGATAAGTATTGAAAAATGGCTTGCACCAATAGGAAGGGCATGAAAATTCATTAGAATCGATTATCAGTTTGATTTCTAAGAGCGTAAAATCAGAAGAAAAACGGGTGTTTCAACCTTTTGAAATGTTTATACTAAGAAAATTTTTTACTATGAAATTTTTAGTGTACGCGCAATTGTTATTGAAAAAAAGCCACTTTTCCAGCACAATAATTGTCACTTTCCAGCGCTCGATCACGACCGTCAGAAGAAGGGGCTTCCCCCATCGCGTTATCGCGTATCCTTCACACGCATAAACAAGGAAAGGTTAAATTTTTACATATATTACCAAACTACTAACAAAATCCTACATACACCAGTGTACATTAGGATAAAGTGTTGAGAAATTTTTGAAAATATCACTCTAAAACAGTTCTTGGCCATTTCTCCGGCGTTTTTCGCAGGAAAATATTTAATTCTTTCGGTTTCCACAAAAAGTTGTTACTTACAACATAAGCTACAATAGACGAAAATTTAGGCTTCAAATCAAGTTTTCGTAGCAATAATTATCCCAGTAATTAAGTGAAAATAATGAGTTTTTTTATTTTTTCTGCAAAAAGAAAGTTGTTGGCCGACTTCAAGAGCATTTTTCAAAGTTCTGCTTCTGCTCAAATTGCTCGATATTTGAGCTATACTTATAGATTCAATATTGAGATGACAAGAGAAAGATAAAAAATATGCATCTTTTGTGTTTATTTTGCATTGACATGAATTTGATTTTTTTCTGGAACGTATTAATTTCACTAATACATGATCATAATATGTTTCTCAACAAATAAAAATTTAGATTAATAAGGATAATAAAAGTATACATTGTACAAATATATCGTATAAGAGAATTATTTTGTGCCTGACAACGACAATATTCAATGATTCAACGAGAGGGTCGCATACCTTGAAATTTGAAATCCGAAACCCTCAACTCGTGCACAATTAGGATAGTTTCAAGCATTTTTGAAACGCCGTATAATATTTTAGGAATACATTAATTTTATTAAGTGGCCCTATTGTCAATGATTCGAGTAATGTCACAACACGAATAGGCCTTGATAATATGGGCTCCAAAATAGAGGTTGGTTCGTATGAAACTCTATCGTAAAGCCGAAAAAAGTTTTTTTTTTAATTTATTTGATCACAATTTTTAAATACAGAAACATTTAAATACTTTATTAAAATACAGACTCATGGGTCGAAGAACTGATATTTTTTTAAATAACGATGAAAGTATGGGATTAGTACTAAGTACGTGTAAAATTACATTTTAATTCGGTAAATTGTTTCTCGATCCTGAGTATCATAATCTGTGGATCTCTTACGCTATCAGAAATTTTGAAGATTTAGATTCTAAATTTTATTTTCATATATTTAAAAACCTCAAGTATTACACGTATACAACAAATTTTAAATTTGCAAATACTTGACTACATCATTGGTTTCTAGTAATTTCTGTAAGTGTCAACAGATGCCAGAAAATGCTATAATAAGCCTTTAAATACAAATTTTATTCATATCGCATCATTAAGTCCTTGATACTATTGTTCATTAGACATACTCTATTACTATCGTCTTGACACCGTTCGAAATCTTCCACAATGCAATAGAAAATTGACGTTCCAGCTGTATAAAAAACTACAATAACCGGTAATGTTGAAAGAAAAACAGAAATTGGGGTTACCCAATCAGCGACTTCTTCCATTGCGTTTTTAATGGAGTCAAAAGTAAAGTAGACAGTAATTAAAACTATCCCGAGACAAATTGCTACCAAAAATGAGGCACACCATGTAAATGCCTGAAAAACATATAAAAATTATAATGAATTGAAAATAATTTTATTTTATCAATTGAGTCAACATTTTGAGACATGGTTTTTTCGTATGTTTGTTTAAAAAGTTTGACAGCAGAAATTCAATTGAGGAATAATTACCTTGGTTATAGCATAGAAACGTAATGGAAGTCGTAGGTACAACTGACTGACGATGTTCGCAGATTTTTTAAAACTCATTCCATGGATACCTGTCGCTCCGACGCTTATTACATGTAGATTCATAAATATATTCAACCAGCATGGAATCATGACAAAAATGTTGTGGCCGGACTTGTACGTTCGCTTTCTAAAGTTTTTATTCATTATAAATATCATCGGAAAAACAACCCAAATAGAAGATGCGTATGCAGCTGTCCCAAGATGATATCTACAATTTAACAATATTTTTATACGTGACGACACGCTATTTGCATGATAAAAAATTATTCGATTGATAATCAGTCGCAAGAAGAATTAATTTCATAAGACTATTTCGATTTAAAATATTCTATGCTCTTACCGAAAAACTGCAGCGAAATTTCTGACGGTTGGCGAATTCTTGCCGCAAAAACGTCTGCATGAAATCGTTGACTTATTGCAGAACCAAGTAGCCAGTGCTCCAGATAGTACCATTTGATAAAATGAACACATGGTCATACTCAGCCATATTGTGCCATGTATATTCAGGAAGTGAAGAACAATTAGGAGCCATGAAGGAGACATAGGGGTATTTATGGAAAGTAAGAGGAAAATTACAGCGACCCCAAGAGCTATCACAGTGCACGTGAATACCATCAGTAACAAAGACGATATTACCAAAAGAGGAAATTGAAAAACGGCCCTGAAACCAAACATTATTCAAATCTGGAATTTATTTTTTAATATCACATCGCATGCTCTCGACGTCCTTTGAAGGACGTTTTCAGTGCACGTATTTCTTACCTGCATGCTTCAATGATGACTTTATTCATGAAATCCGTCCCAATTTTCGATACCACGTATAGCATAACGTACAGTGCCCAAAAATTTAATACAGTAAATATGATTGTACAAAGGAAAAAGATAAGATTGAACTGGAGTAAACTCTTTACAAACAGTAAAAAGATGCCAATAGCACCTAAACATTGGAGAGCTATGGCTATGTATAGTATGATTCTCGATATACTTTTTAATAGTATCAAGCATAGTAATGTTGAGAGAGTTGAAAATAAAACAGAGATTCCAATAAATGATCTGCGAAGATAAAACAATTAATAACATATTGATACGTTTCTTGTTACGATAATGATCCAAAAATAATTACGCCGATGGACTGTTCATAATTTTGTTTGCCGCAGTTTCTAATTCAATATGATGCTTCCATTTCGTAATATCACCATGCACAAATGCTGAAAATGCAATGATTCACGAGCTGAACGAAATTTTAATTATTTAGCGAACAAAATATCAGGGCTACATATACCCATCCCATACTAGTGTGGATATTTACAATACTTGTGAAAGTATTCAAGTACGAGGACGATAAAAGAAAATCACTCACCACATGCTGTCACACCAAGACAAGCCACCATATGACCAGCAAAAACTACTAAAGTTTTCGTATTGGTCATTTTTCGAGGCGTATTTAATAGATTTAATTGGTTACTTTCTGCCATAATGTCTGCAAATGAAAAATAATAAAATATGGATTAAAAACATATAGGACTATAACACATGTATGGATCTATTATTGTACTAATTATATATTTACCAACAAGTGACAGTGAGTTTACTATCTTTAGACGCATTTTTAATTATGAAAGATGGTATCCAACCGCGTTTCATCGATTTATTTACAACTATTTTATTGTATAAGGTATTATCAGCTGGTAATATTAGTTGTATATCATTAGCAATATTAGATCCAATCAATCACGTGGAACGATTTTATAATAAAATACATGCAATAGAAATTAGAAAATATACGTTTAGCCGCCATAAATAATATTGGTGCACTGCAATAGTTTTATCATATCGACTTGTTTTGCAACAAATTATTCGTTTTTTTGTACATTGTTCTAAAAACGTATATTATCTATTCGCACCAAATCTACGTAAATACGGGGATATAAGGTCTTAATGTACACGTAAACGTAGATATAGGGACTATATATTATATCCACGTAAATCAACGTCAATAACAATAATACTGTCCACGCGCTCATCGAGGTGTTTTCTGTACTGTATAGTATCCACGCATTTACGTGTATTTGGTGCAAATAGACCCAGCGTTCTGAAAATGAACAGCAAAGTGATCCCATCGTCTTAAAATTCGTAAACATTTTTTTTTCAACTTTTAGACCAGAAGACACAAAACTACTACTTTTTTTTGGGTCAACACCGAGTGCTTGATTATATATTTTTTGACATCTGCATTATTTCTTGATCCTCTAAAGCGTTGACTAAAAATTTACATTCAAGAAACTTTTTTTTTTTTTTAATTTTCTCTTGAAGCTGGCAAAATTTTTCTCTTTCATGCAAAACTTTCTTGCTGGGTTTGAAATCATTGGGCTGTGGTATGAAAACAAAGCTATACGAACTAAATTCGGGCCCAATCAGATGTAAACTTTGAATTTTAGATGTCTCTGTACATATTTGCACTTAGTATGGGGTACTCTGTACATATTTGCACTTAGTATGGGGTATATCACACTCAGACTATTCTCGTGTTTGTTGAAAAAACTCAAAAAATGAAAACTTGATGCGTATGCTTACACGTTTTGCTCTGACTTTGCTTTGAATGTAAGGTACTCCTGTAGAAAGCTCGTGTATACAAAAACCAACCCGGATGTATGATCACAGAGACAGTTACTAAAACACTTAAACTACATAACTCGTGCGATGGTGAAACGGATGGTACTGGTTGAAGTGACGATTCAGACTGACTCGACGAAAACTATTAGTGAGGTACGATGATTTCGTTTGTATAACAATAGCATGAATGATAACGCAAGTTGTGGATGGGTACGATGATTTCGTTTGTATAACAATAGCATGAATGATAACGCAAGTTGTGGATGAGGCGACCAATCAGAATGTTGTCTCGGTTCTTCCATAAGCAAACACGCTCAAACTAGAGTAATTGATTGCCCGAGGGTTTCATTTACCAACTTTGTCGAGATACATCACAAACACGCGGTAAGGGGGGCCCATTATTATCATTATAACTTCTTTGTAGTTCAGGTGTTGATAAGTTTTACCAACAACTATTACGGGGTTTGAAACTACATTGTGTTAAAGGTGTCCGAGAAATTACCGGAAATATCGTGATTGTTCGAATCATTGTATTCCACGAGTCAAAATGATTCGCGGAAGAATAAATACTTGTTCTATTGATCAAATATGAAAGTTCAAGTAAGCTTGTGGTTTGAGGATTCGAGTAGTCGGAGGAACAGTTGAGTAATTTAAAAAAAAGGATTAATATGATGATACGTATTTGATCAAATTTATTTATACGATTTTGAGGCTCATGGATGTATCAACCAATTGGAAGATATATTATTCGTCATGTCAAAGCTAATATTTTTTCACTAAGCATCATTGATAAAGTTACAACGGAAAATAAGCTGTTTTATCCCATTTCACCCGATCATCAAACCAATCGGTTGATACATACATGAGCCTCGAAAACACTGAAAATTCTAAAGTCTCCCTGAAAACTCAAATAAAGTCAAATTTAAAAATCAACCTTTTGATGTATTTTCATGTACGAATACATGCATGTATGCATAATGAAAAAATTCTTATTTATTTATCTGAAACTTTAGAATTTCGTCTGATGTGTATTTAACGACTTTTTTATGACAATGCATTAAAAAAAATGATTCGTTCAGGCGGAATAACAAAATTTCACTTTTCTCTCTTCCGTAGACAGCTCTTGCCATTAAACATAGGGCAGTCAGCTGATTGTTCATATTTGTACAAAGTTTTTGATTAAGTCCAATTACCTAATATTTTATGAGATCTCAATCTGTTTAGAATTGTAGAACATGACACAGCATGAGTTATAAAAATTTATCTTGTAAGGGAATGTACAAGGGGGAAGAATAAAATAACAGGAATAAACGTACGGATTTCAGTTTAGTGACAATGGTTTATGAATAGTGTAAGTTTTTGTGATTAAAAATTTTATTCTGCATCGTTAGCACAACATTGAATAAATTATTAACATTGTTGAAAAAAACATCATTTAATCGACTGTAGAGTTTATCTTGAAAATAAGACAGTGAATTCGTGGCTTACGTACTTATGTTTTGTGAATAAATTACTGTCAACGGTGAATATTTCACGCCATAGCTCAACGACACAAAGACAAATTTTGAGATATCCAACATACAAATTATAGAAATCAGCCTCAAGCATAAACTGAGAACATTAAAATTCAATTTACCTTTGATGTTTATTTAAACTTTTTCGAAAACGTTTCAGAGTGTTGCTTTCACCATACTTAAAACGATGTGTGCGCTTAGGAGAACGCCTCTGATTCTAAAATGAATTTTTTCAGACTTGGAAGGGCAAAAATTCAAAATAGAAACACAAGACAGTGATTGCTTTGTAGCATAATAATAACAATAACAATAATTATAACAGTAATAATATCAGCACCGAAATTTGTTTGACTTTGATGTGATGTAGGTGCTTATTTATGCCAGCTATTCATACCCACATAATTGAAATTTTGTATTCTTTTAACTCAAACTTGGTGTTGAATTTATTCAGTTTTTTGTCATACGAACTCTGGAATTCTCTGCATTCGACATTAATCAAAGATTAAATCTATTTCTGCAAGTTAAAAATCCGACACTTAAATTGCAAGCAATGCATTTGGAACATATTTGAATTGCTGCAGAACGTAGAAGAAATGAATAAACGTTAAACTAGTATTCTGAGAATTCCAATAAAAATATATCAGATTCCAAAATTTCTTTCTATGTATGAAATCGCATAACACGTGCAATACAATTTTTACTCCTGGCATTATTGTATAGTTGCTGGATATGCTAGAATATGTTACAAACATCACAATTGTAAACTGAAGATGGGTCTTATTTATTCGTTTCATGCCACATCAGTAAGTCCTTTATATTTTCGCTCATGAAGCATTTTTTATTACTATCTTCTTGACACCTTTCGAAATCTTCCATAATGCATTGGAAAATTGACGTTCCAGCTGTATAAATAACTATGATAATTGGTAATATTATAAACAAAATAGAAATTGCAGTTTGCCAAACTGCATCTTCTAGCATTGATTCGCTTGCAATATATTTATAATCGAAAATCGTGTAAACAGTGATCGAAGAAGTAATTGAAACTATCACGCAACAAATTACTACTGGAACTGCGGCAAACCATGAAAATGCCTGAAAAATATGCATACTGAATCAATCGGAAATAATTTTATTTAATTTTAGTTACCGAGTAAATGCATCAGCGCTTGGTTTTGTTTGTTAAAAAAAATCAATATCAAATTTAAAAAATATCTACCTTGGTTATAGCATAAAAACGTAATGGAAATCGTAGGTACATCTGACTGACCATGTCCGCAGATTTTTTAAAACTTTTCCCATGAATAGCCGTTACTCCGATGCTAATTACATGTAGGTTTGTGAATATATGTATTCCACATAGAATCCTGACAATAATCTCGTGGCTGGACACGGACGTTTGATTTTTCAAGTTCCTAATCATTGCAAATATCATCGGAAAAACAACCCAAATAGAAGATCCGTATGCAGCTGTCCCAAAATGATATCTGCAATTCAACGAAATTTTTAAAATACATTACACTTGAGACGTGATTTTTGGGATGAATCATCTACTCAAATCAATAAACAGTTAAAAGAAGAATTAATTTTAAGGGATATTTTCAATTTGAAATATTCTACGTTCTTACCGAAAAACTGTAGCAATATTCTTGATGGCTGGCAAATTCTTGCCGCAAAAACACCTACATGAAATTGTCGATTTGTCCTCAGTCCAGAACCAAGTAGCCAGTGACCCAGAAAGTGTCATTTGATAAAATGAACACATGGTCATACTCAGCCATATTGTGCCATGTATGTTGAATAAGTGAAGAGGTATCAGTACCCAAGAAGACATGGGAAAATTTATGGACAATAAGAGAAAAAATACAGCAATCCCAACAGTTGCTAACGTAAAAATTAACACAGGTAGCAACAAAGACGATATTACTAAAAGAGGAAATTGAAAAACGGCCCTAAAATAAAAAAATTATTGAAATTTGGAACAATGGCTTGTAATATCGCATTGTATATAATACTTAACTACGTATAACGTCACATATTGGATCCAAGATAAAAAAAATATAGCCGTTACAAATGTACAACAGACAACAGTTGGATTGAACCGATCATAACTATTTACAAGTAGTATTAAGATGCAGATGACACCTGAACATTCGAGTACTAAGGCTATGTTTTTTAGCATGGTCTGTGATATACGTTTCAGTAAATAGATGTACAATCCAATTGAGAGTATTGACGGTACAAAAGACATTCCAATTATGATTCTACATGGACAAAAAAAAAATAAGTCACTTATAATTTCTTTGTTATAATGATGATTCGGAAAATAATTACGCTGCACGAATGATTATATTCATGATTCTGTTGGTAGCAGTTTCGATTTTAGTATGTTGCTTCCATCGTGTAACATCACCATGCACAAATGCTAAAAATGCAATGTCACATTAGCTGAACAAAATAAAAATTATTGTGTATTGAATAAAAATTTTGTTAGTCTTGATGAGCTTAAACGCTTAATACAGTTTTCCTTGAAAATTTTGGAGCACCATATATAGATCCAAGAGATTATTAAAATAATTTATAAACTAACAAAAGTAATAATAAAGATTTAACGCTGAATCACGATATTTCAATACTTTAAAAATAATTTTAAAAAATCACCAATTTCTGCCACAACAACAAAAGCCACGACCTGAATAATGAAAACTATTAAAGTTTTCGAATTGGTCAGTTTTCGAGACTCATTTGATGAAGACAATGAGTTACATTCCGCCATGATGTCTGTAAAAATACAAATAAAGTAGTACTGTACTGTATGATAATTATGTTGTGATATCATACACGGGGAAAAAATTTGCAGGAATTTTTACTAGAAAAGTAGCGGTTTGGTTGTGACCGACGATGAATTTCAACTGTAATTTTTACCATAGTTCACGGTAATTAAATTTTGACAATAAAATTTACTTTGGCTGGCTATACTCTTTACCGTGGAGCTGCGGTAATTTTTTTTTCAATTAAGGAGAATATATTATGAGTTAAAAACTCAACGAAAACAAGTATTCATTTCTTTCCCTTAATTTTGGACATTTTCTATGGAGCTTATTGTGTTGGTCTACTTCACGAAAATAGGATAAATTTGTCACAAACTTATTTTGTATTCGAAGTAAAGATGGAGTAAATGTGATTTCTTAGGGTAAGTATGTGCTTCTATGTACGTATGTTATATGATATCGACTCACATTGATTGCTGCTTCCTGTATCACGCGGCAAAAACAAATACAGATGGATTTTCCTCTTAAATATTGTTTTATTTCTGAGAAACACACAGCGGAGCGATCTCATTGTCACGAAATTTATAAATAAGCTAAGGAATATTCGCAAAAACGTTAGACAGGCGTAATATTGTCATTAACTGTCCGTTCTTTGTTACAAATAACAGACAGCTGATGATAACATGGCGTTGATTTAGAATGTATCTGTATTTATTTGACCAAAAATTGATTTTGATAAACAACGAATTGCATAACAGAAAAACCAATCCATAGTTAGCTTTTCACAAAAAAATCATGACCTAAAAATAAAATCCATACTTACGCATTTGTTCTCATTTGCTCTCGTAACATGGGAAGCTGGAATCATGGTGCAACGTCATGGTAGATCTGCTTTAGATGATAAAAAACTTACCTGGATATGATCAGAGAGACTGCTCGAATAAATTACAAATGTAACAGATGGGACTCGTATCAATGATACTTTGGTACTGAGTGATTGACTCAACACAAACGATTTTAAAAGTATGAATGTTGTGTCATTTGTAACAATAGAACAACTGTTAACGCACGCTGTGTTGGGGCGACTAATCAGAACGTGTTTTCCGTTTTTCATGTGTTCGCTACCAACGTTCTCAAATAAGAATTAAATACCGTAGAGTTTAATACTTATGCTATCTTTGTCGCTGTACATCGCAACGCATGAGGAACCTTATAATGTTATTGTGATTTCTTTGAAATTATTGCAATGAGCTGTTTACTGCAAATTTTCATAGTTTTCTGAACTGTAGTGAACCAAGATATTCTCGAGTATTTTCTGGAAATATATTGTGCTCATGGGAATTATTTTACCGTAGGAGTTAAATGGAGTAAATACTTGCATCGGTTTTTACATTAGTGAAAAAATTTTATGTGACAAATTGTTTTTTGGGACATTTAAAAGCCATTGTTCGTACGGTGACAAAGAGACGGCTGGGTCTGTTGTAAAAACTAACTTTTAT